>JADLZN010001488.1:90000-255000 GCA_018155175.1 Sinocyclocheilus anophthalmus | reverse complement strand
TTTGGTGTTTGTTTTTTCGGGTGTGTGTTGTGCCTGTTGCGGCTGTTATCTGTCGTGTAGTTGGTGTTGATTCGTGTGTTTCTTTTGTGTGGAGTGTGTGTGAGTCGTGGTGTGGTGTGCGGGTGTGTGTGTGTGTGTTTGTGCGTGCGCGTTTTTGTGACAAATGAGGACATCAGTTTGTATAATGACAAAGGTATGGCATATGTATTACAAGGAGAAGGTGACTTTTCTGGACATTACCCCATGTCCCCACTTTTGAAAAAGCTTATAAATCACACAGAATGGAGTTTATTGAAAATCTGAAATAGCAGAAAGTCTCCTTTGAGGTGTAGGTTTAGGGGTAGGGTTGGTGTAGGGCAATCGAATATACGGTCTGTACAGTATAAAACCATTACGCCTATGTCCCAATTTTCACAAAAACAAAACCTGTGTGTGTGTGTGTGTGGTGGTGAGTGAGCGTGGCGTGTGTGGGTGTGGTTGTGTGTGTGGTGTGTGAGTGGGGGTGTTGGGGTGGTGAGTGAGTGTGCGTGTGGTGTGTGTGTGTGTGTGTGTGTGAGTGTGCGTGTGAGAAAGTGTGTGTGTGTGTGTGTGTGAGTTTGTGTGTGTGTGTGTGTGTGTGTGTGTGTGACGTCAGGCTGTGAGAGAGTGTGTGTGTGTGTGAGTGTGGTGTGTGTGAGTGTGTGTGTGTGTGTGTGTGTGAGTGAGTGTGAGTGTGAGTGTGCGTGTGAGAGTGTGTGTGTGTGTGTGTTTGTTTGTGTTTTTGTGTGTGTGTGTGAGTGTGTGTGTTGTGTGTGTGTGGTGGTGTGTGTGTGTGTGTGGTGTGTGGTGTGTGCGTGTGTGTGTGTGTGTGTGTATGTTTGTGAGAGAGGCTGACGCAGATAAATGGGTCATTCCTATACTGCAGAAACTCTGTAACAAACTCTGTAACGTTTGAAAACATGAATATCAATAAGTATTTCTACAATAGCATATAGCAGATTCTCAGAAATAAAAGAAGAGTTAGTTTACAACTTGAAGTTCATTTTCATATTTCACTCATCTTTCGAAATGTTGATATTATTAAACTGATCTGTGACCAAAGATGAATGTTTTAGAGTGAAACAAACCAACTAACATCACAAAATTCAGTAAATCCATTGATCCAGCTAACAAAAATATGTTCTAAGAAAGTTATAATAACGTTATGAAAACATTATTTCTGAATGTTCTAAGAACGTCCAAAACATCCAATTTTGTGAAAATGTTTTTAAAAAGTTTGTTATGCAAATGTTAAGGGAACGTTCCAATTGATCATTTTGCAAACATTAACGTTACTTTTGAATGTTCTCTGAACATTCCTAAACAATTAACATTCACAAAACATTAAGACAAATGTCTAAGATGTAAAAAAAATTCTTAAAAGACCAGATAATTTTGAATGAACGGTCTTTTAACATTACTGGAAAAACATAGAGAGAATCTTGCTACAACGTTCTGAGAATGTTCCCACCAAAATGATGTCACTTCCTGGAAGATTCTGTCATTCAAATAATACAGAATTTTACAAAAGACTGGAAGGATAGAACGCGATACATGAAGTAAATAAATAAAACCCTCTAATTAAAACAATATTGCCAAGAAAGTTTTACACAGAATTAAACATCCACTCAAACCAAAGTAGTGAAATGATTTAAAATGAAGCCCTACATTGTGTTCACTTCAAGATATTGTGAAAAGAAACCTAACCAATACGATTTTAGTCTTTATTTTAATAATTTGTCTAATATATTAAAAGTTAAAAACACTCTTTGTAATAGGTCTGACTCAATCGCACTGACACAGCTGGTAAAACTTGTGGGTTTCAAATGAATGTCACGGCGTTCGCTTTCTCTTTCGTTCCGCACCGTCTTCGTCTTCAAGGCCAGGCAGGGTTTTCATTAGTAAAGCATTGAGATAAATGATCATTGTGCACCGCTGAACTCTCAAGTGACATTTGTGTAGAAGTGATTTCTGCTGATAGATTCACATCCTGGCATGCATCAGAAGTCAGAGGAAGGCAGCTGTCGGCTTTGATTATGTCCACAGCCTTTAAAAGCACGCCTCATACAACCTGAAGGAGACACCGTGTCATGCACGCTACTTTGTTGTCTGGTCTGCAGTCAGGAGTGGATGTCAGGAACAGATCGATGCTGTTGTGTTTGTAGACGTGTGTGATGAATGTTGATGTCAGAGAGAGGCTTTACTGTCGCTCTCAAATGTCAAAATGTGTAGAACCTTTCAGCTCGATTTATTTCTACCTCATCTGACCCTTAAAAGAGTTTTTGTTGTAAGCATGTTGATTCAGTCATGTTAAATTATATTTGTGAAAAGCTGTTTATTTAGATGTTGCCACATTACTATTTATGTGCTTTTTTTTTTACAATGAAGTAGATAAAACTAAATTAAAGAGTTTCATTTTTCCTTTGGAAAATGCTGATTAATTAAACCTCAAATGAGTCAAGAACCAAATAGATTCAATGTAACGATAAAAAAAACAGTGAAAATTGATATAGCCCATATGGCTATATATATTCAACTATATTTTTAAAGTATATTTAAAAGATACAAAAAATAGATTTTAAAAGTTTTAAAACATATTTTCCCAATTATATTTTTGTATATTTTGATTTTTTTAAATATATATATATAAAATGTAAATGTTAATTTAATAATATTTAAATATGATTTAAATAATAATAATAACAATCTTTAATAATTATATTTAATACAATTTTGCCCTCCACATATTTCAGTCCAAGAAAATACATTCACATCATGTCACATTTTAAGAAAAACCTAATTTGTTTTCTATAACATGTGAACATACAACACATTTTAAATAAAAATTAGAAATTAGAAACATGCTTTACAATGTTCCAAAAACAATACAATATTACAGTATCTATACATTGAAAATGCCACTGAAATACATTTTGGTAAATGAAGGTTGAAACTAAATACATTTTCAATTTAAAAATACATTTCATTAAGTTTCATTGTTTGCAATATATATTTTGAATATATTTTGGCTAGAAAAAAAAAATATTATTTGCCATATGCAAAAAAATTTATTATATTTCTGCAAGTCTAAAGTTGAAATCAGAGACCCTATTAAAGGAGAGCTTAGTGGCTTCTAGCTCAATATACTCCTAAAAGCTGTGCAACGCTGCAACCCAGATTATTGCTCTGCGGCTCACGCTGAACTCAGCAGAAAACATGTTCAAAACTCCCTATAAACACAGAGTGTTGATATCATGAAATAGATGTGTGAACTACTCGCCTATTGTTGAATTTCTGGCTTGAGGCAAGTTCTACACACAGTGAGAAACAGATAAACTCTTTCTATTCAGTAAATCTGATTGAATTCAGATGATTTATAGCTATGTTTATAGCTGCAGCCTGTGGTTTGGGTTCTATTCCTGGTAGACTGAAGGAATAAGATCTGCTGTAAATGTGCTCACCCTCAGGTCAGATGTAGATGAGTTTGTTTCTTCATCAGATTTGGAGAAATGTAGCATTGCATCAGTGTCTCAGCAATGGATGCTCTGCTGTGAATGGGTGCCGTCAGAATGAGAGTCCAAACAGCTGATAAAAACATCACAATAATCCACAGCACTCCAGTCCATCAGTTAACATCTGGAGAAGACAAAAGCTGAAACAAATCCAGCATTAAGACGTTTTTAACTAAAACATGAGTCTATAATCCATAATAACTCTTCCTCCAGTGAAAAAGTGTTCTAGTGTGAATCAGGAGAGAAATCTGCACAGATCAAGCAGTGTTTAAACAGCTCTAAACAAATATGTGGCTGGATTTTGATGTGAGAGACAACAGCAGATGCACTTTTTCACTGGAGGAAGCGTTATTATGGATTATAGACTCATATTTTAGTTAAAAACGTCTTAATGCTGGATGTGTTTCAGCTTTTGTCTTCTCCAGATGTTAACTGATGGACTGGAGTGCTGTAGATTACTTGTGGATTATTGTAAACACTGTTTGGACTCTCATTCTGACGGCACCCATTCACTGCAGAGCACCCATTGCTGAGACACTGACGCAATGCAACATTTCTCCAAATCTGATGAAGAAACAAACTCATCCTAATCTGGGATGAACTGATGGTGAGCACATTTACAGCAGATTTTTGGTGAACTATTCCTTAAGTGAGCGTATGGAAGTAAATATGACGCTCCTCCAGAATGTAAATTAGATGGCACACTCCAGATAAGCATATTATAATTAATCCTTAGAGTAGGAACCCAGAAATCACTTAATAATGAGCTCTTCTGTAATGCTTCAGAAACGCTGTCAAAGCTCAACACAAGCCAGCCAAGGAAGTCCCACTTTCAGTGTATCAGATAAAAGCTCAGGACTCGTGTAAGAACGTCACAGACCATCATCATCCTCATCTAAGAAATCTCTACTTTAAAGTCTGTCCGTGTGATTCTCACTCTGAAATCAGCAGCCACTGTAGAGACTAACCGCTGAAGGATTTAATGAAAGACAGAGATATGAAGAAGAACGATAAGAGCGTGCCAGAAAATTGAGTGTGTGTGTGTATTAATATTGAAATGTGATGGTTTTAGAGCAGTTTCTGCTTTTTTTCCACTAGAAAGCTTGAATGTGCTTGTGATAGTCTTCCAGCCTCTGCCTTTTTTGTTAGAATAAGTCTTGATCTCCATGCCAGAGTCACAGGGCTCTTTATCAAGCATGCATGCAAATGCACATGCACACACACGTGTAGACGACACCTAACCAGCTCCCAGGTCCGGTAGTCAGGTTGCAGGTTCAATCAAAGTTCATCTGTCACGTGATGTCAATGTAAAATCTGAATCCTGAAATAAAAGCGGATGAGAAGCACAGAGTCCACCCACTCACTCATGCAAACATCAGCGCATCTAATAAAGCGGTCTGGGGTTTGTGGCTGGAGTTCAGGTGCATCTGCTTCGCTCTGATCCCGTGTGTATTTCAGCTCCCAGCGCGGCCGGTTATTCTGATATATATGTGTGTGTGTGTGTGTGTGTGTTCATCACGCTTCACATCCCTGCAGAACACATTCAGATCAAATCCTCATCTCAGATCTGCCCACCGTTCCCTTCAACTGCTCACTTTTCTGCCTTTTACTTCTGTTCAGTCTGTTCTGAGGTTCTGCTCATGTCTTTTCAGGGAATCTTTCTTTCTTTCTATCTATCTATCTATCTATCTATCTATCTATCTATCTATCTATCTATCTATCTATCTATCTATCTATCCATCCATCTATCTATCCATCCATCCATCCATCCATCCATCTACTCAGTTAACAAAAATATCTAATAATATGTAATAAACGTTCTAAGAATGTTTTGCTAACATTCACATTAAGTTATGAAAATGTTATTTCTGAATGTTCAAAACTTCCATTTTTTTTAGTTCTTAGTAATTTTATTATATTATTTTATTTTTGGTTATGCAAACGTTGAAAGAACATTCCATTTGATCATTTTGCAAACATTATGGGATTGTTATCAGGGGCATTGCTTGGGTTGAAAGAGACAATGTGCTTAGCCTGAAATTAAAGTCAATTGTTTGTTTACATTACATTTGGATAAATGACCAACTAGAGCCGCACGATTCTGGAAACACTGAGAATGGAGAATTACAATAAAAAAATAAAAAATGATAGAAAAAAATATATAACATGGAATTTATAGAGGTTCTGACAAAATGCTAATTGCTGCAGTCTATTTATAAAATATATTCAATATTCAATTAATTATTTAAAAAATCAAGTTGAACGAATGATTCAATGACTCGCTCATAAAGACTTGTTTCATTCCTGAACGAATCAGCGTTTTTCGAACGAATCTCTTTTTAAGTCACTTCTCACTTGTTGTAATGGATACAATCTTTATTTGAAGCCTCAAGTCACTTTCAAAAAGGTGATTTTCTCTATTTTGATTGCTACTGTTTATATCCGGACTATAAACATTTATCCCAGCACTTCTGTGATTATCTGTATGTTTGTAACACAGAAATAATGATACAAAAGACTTGTATCATATACATGAGCTGCTCGGATGTTTTCATGAAGACTTTGTATTTGTCATTTTACAGTAAAACACTAATAGGATGTACTAAGTGATTGTGCAGATCGTAAACAATGGCAAGATACAGTATGAGATTTATAATACATTATAACTATGGGAAATATAATTCATTGTAACTTAAGTGGATGCAACGTGTTCATTGTGTGTTATAAATCATCATACTCTTAAAAGCTATAACCACAAATAAGTAGGTATTATAATACATTAAAACTGTTCTTATGATTATTTATGAGATGATACAACATATTATAATGTCTTTTATAATGCATTATGCATTAATTATAATGCCTTAAGAATACCCTTATAATTACGGGCTTCATAGAAAGTGTTACCAAAAACTGTAGTGTAATTTTACAGTAAAATAGAGTTGTTGGAAGTGAAAAAGAATGTATAGTTCCTCTTCAGGAACTCAAGCTGCGTCGAGTCGCTTTGGGAACGCCCTTGCGTGACCGCGTTCTGAAGCACGTGTCAAATCCGTTCAATGGACCAGCGAGACGTCACGAGCAGGGTGACGTAAGCACCAGAAAGCATAAAAACCCATCCAGCCGGGCGCCACCCAGCTTCTGCCCTTCAGTAACGCTCTGTGTATGTGTCTGTCTATTTACTGTTGTCTGTCAGCACAAGCACTCATATATAAAACAATGAAAAGTCTATGGCGAGCGAACGGCATTAAAAACGCTGTGTTCTCCCTGCCCACGATATCTGGTGGCAGGGGATACACACGATTTGTGTGTCGTTTGTTTAGGAGCAGAGCATGCACGGTCAGCTTTCGAGCAGCTGATTGTCATCACTGCGAGCTCTCGCTGCGCACGCTCCGCTCTCGCCTGGCTGCGTTTGATGAGAGCGGCCAGGCTCGCGATCCCGCTGGCAGCGGTCCCACTGTTGCCGAGGCACAGCGCAGACTGTTGTCGCGGGTGGATTTAGCGGAGGGATCCGAGACGGGCTCGTCCTTTTCTCGGTCCTCACCCGCTAGATCCGCGGCTCTCTCTCTCGCGCCCCCCCCCCCGAGAGAGAAAGAGCCAGACGCTTCATCTATCTTCCTCCGAGGAGGTGGATGTGACGAGTGTCGAGACAGAGGAGACTGTGGACTCACCACCACAGTCCCTCGCGTATGAGGTGTGATTCGTGATTATGGGGGGAGTTTCGCGCCAAAATAAAATATCGTTTGTCCAGCCTAGAAACAGGACGCTCATCCTAAAAAATAATTAGACGAGCGTTTTCTGAAATCAGATCACAGCCTTCATGACGGGGGCATTCCGTTTTCCCCGATCTCCATGCTGAGGTGTCAAGATCGTGGGAGAAACCGTACTCATCCCGTATTACAGCCCCACAGTCTCGAATTATTCAAAGAACATCGTGGGGCTGAATGATAAGGTATATGGGGCGATGCCAGTGGTGGAGCAGACGCTTTCGAGCTATCTCTCCCCATCCTCAGCATCGTCCCTGAAGGCCCCGAAGCTTCCCACCAGGCCCGTTAGGCTTACATCAAGTCTGGTTGGGAAAGCTTATACGGCGGTAGGTCAGGCTGGCGCATGTTTGCACACCATGGTGGTGTTACAAGCATACCAGGCTGACCTGCTCAGGGGTGGGGGTATAAAGCTCCTCATATCGCCAGTCTCAAAAACAGAGCGTTGCAACCCGCACCCCTCCACAGAAAGATCGGGGGTCGGGGCGATGCTCTCAGTTGGGGTCTTATAGACCGAAAACGGATCTGCGGACCGTTATTTGTCTAAGAGGACCTCGGAGAAATGGTCCTACCACCTCACGCGAGGCCCAATCCACCCCCCCCCGACTCCGTCCTTGCGCGTCGGCACACGCGTGCGCACACGTGAGCCGAGGTATCGCGAGCCAGCCCGTCGGCCGAGCAGACCCGAGCGCGGCGCCGTGCGGAGAGAGAGCAAGAGGAGTACCACCTCAGTAATACGGTGCCCACGCCGGGACTCCACCAGTGCCCTCACACCCGAGGCTTATTGATACACCGACACCCCGGTCTTCAGGGCTCAGTGAGAAAACTCCGCGAGCGACAAATCCCAGCTGCCGCCTGGCCAAACGTACGGCCCGGGGAGCTAGACCCCTAAGTGAGGGTGCTACAAGCAGTCAGGTCGGTTGTTCTCAGTGCCCTTACGGAGGCTTATTGATACCCCTGCCATTCTCTGTGCTTCAGGGCTCAGTGAGCTCCGAAGAGTGAAATTCCCAGCTGCCGCCCGGCAACAGTACGGCACGGGAGAGCTCGTCCCCTCAAGTGAGGGTGCTACAGCACTCGGGTCGGTTATTCCCTCAGTGCCCTCATGGAGGTTTATTGATACCCCTGCCACCTCGGTGCTTCAGGGCTCAGTGAGCTCCGACGAGCGAAATTCCCAGCTGCCGCCCGGCAACGGTACGGCACGGGAGAGCTCGCCCCCTCAAGTGAGGGTGCTACAGCAGTCAGGTCGGTCGTTCCCTGCCGGTCATCCGCTTCAGGGCACCGAACTGGCTCCTCTAATAATACCAGACGCCAGCCTCGAGAGGCTGGTTCCCTTAGTAGATTTTCTGGTAGCTTGGAAACTTCTACCAAATATCTCAAAAGGGGTCCTGCAGATTGTAGAGAAAGGTAACAGTATCCAGTTCGGTTCTCGTCCGCCTCGATTCAACAGGGTTACCCCCACGCTAGTGGGCCCCGAGCAGGCTCTGGTAATGGAACAAGAAGTAGATACTCTCTTGAGGAAGGGGGCCATAGAACGTGTTCCTCCTCTCTCTCGAGAGAGCGTCCGGGTTCTAAAGCCGTTACTTCATCGTTCCGAAGAAGGATGAGGGGTTGCGTCCGATCTTAGATCTCCGTCAAGTCAAGTCAAGTCACCTTTATTTATATAGCGCTTTTAACATACAGATTGTGACAAGCAACTGGACAGCATTAATTAGGAAAATAGTGTCCATAATGCAAAATGACAATAGTAAACACTCATTTGTCAGTTAAAGGCAGTTCATCATTGAAATCAGTGACGTCATCATCCAGCTCAGTTCAGTTAAAACAGTATCTGTACAATCAAGTCTACGATATCGCTGGAAATGAAGTGTCCCCAACTAAGCAAGCCAGAGGCGACAGCGGCAAGGAACCAAAACTCCATCGGTGACAGAATGGAGAAAATACCTTGGGAGAAACCAGGCTCAGTCGGGGGGCCAGTTCTCCTCTGACAGACGAACAAGCAGTACAGAAAAATCAATATAAGAAGTAATAAAACAGACGATGAACAATATAAACAGCAATTATTATATGATGCAATCAAAATTATAGCAAAATTTGGTAGTTCTGTATGTTGTGTCAGGGTTGGCATCATCTGAGGTCCTCTGAGGGGTTGCATCATCTCTTCTCAGGTGTTCTGGATCCAGACTGAAGCTTGTGTAAATCCTAGTTACCACATCCCGTGGCAAAAGACAGAGAAACAAATACAAACATAATTAGCGTAGCTGCTGTTCCAACCAAGCAAAAATTATTTGTTTAACCCAAACTAACGAATAATAATGTGCATTTGATTAGATATAACGGCAGTAAAAGATTATGACTGCAGTAAAACATTATGAGATGCATTATTTGAATGCTTAGCCAAAGAGGTGTCTTATCTAGATTTAAACAGAGAGAGTGTGTCTGCACCCCAAACGTTATCAGTAAGGTTATTCCAGAGTTTGGGAGCCAAATGCGAAAAAGCTCTACCTCCTTTAGTGGACTTTGATATCCTAGGTACTACCAAAAGTCCAGAATTTTGCGACCTTAGGGAGCGTGATGGATTGTAGCGTGGTAGAAGACTAGTTAGGTACGCAGGAGCTAACCCATTAAGGGCCTTATAGGCAAGTAATAATATTTTGTAACTGATACAGAAATTAATAGGTAGCCAGTGCAAAGACTGCAAAATTGGGGTAATATGATCATATATTCTTGACCTGGTAAGGACTCTAGCCCCTGCATTTTGGACTACCTGTAGCTTGTTTATTGAAGATGCAGGACAACCACCTAGCAGTGCATTACAATAGTCCAGTCTAGAGGTCATGAATGCATGAACTAGCTTTTCTGCATCAGAAACAGGTATCATGTTTCGTAACTTGGCAATGTTTCTAAGATGGAAGAAGGGAGGAGGAGGGGAAAAAACAAAAAAAAAAGGGAATGCCGTTTGTAACATGGAAAATATGATTTTCAAAAGACAAGTTGCTATCTAATATAACACCCAGATTTTTGACTGTAGAGGAAGTAACCGTGCATCCGTCTAGTTGCAAATTGTAATCCACGAGATTCGGCGTACTGTCTTTTGGTCCAATAAGTAATATCTCAGTCTTATCCGAATTCAATAGGATACAATTATTGGTCATCCAATCTTTTACATTTTTAACACACTCGTAGCTTAGATAATTTAGAAGTTTCATCTGGTCTTGTTGAGATATATAGTTGAGTATCATCGGCATAACAGTGGAAACTAATCCCGTATTTCCTAATAATATTACCAAGTGGCAACATGTATATCGAAAATAGCAGAGGACCTAGGACAGATCCTTGTGGGACTCCATATTTTACTGGTGTTAATTGAGATGATTCCCCATTTAAATGAACAAGGTGGTAGCGAACGGACAGGTAGGATCTAAACCATCTTACAGCCTGCCCTCGAATACCTGTATAGTTTTTTTAATTGATCTAGGTGTATGTCATGATCTATACTGTCGAACACAGCACTAAGATCAAGTAAAACAAGCAATGATATGCAGCCTTGGTCTGACGCAAGAAGAAAGTCATTTGTAATTTTAACAAGTGCAGTTTCTGTGCTATGGTGGGGCCTGAAACCTGACTGAAATTCTTCATAGAGATCATTTTTTTGCAGGAAGGAGCACAATTGAGCAGACACAACTTTTTCTAAAATTTTAGACATAAAAGGAAGATTTGAGATGGGTCTGTAATTAGCAAGTTCACTAGGATCTAGTTGTGGTTTAAGAGGCTTAATAACCGCCAGCTTGAATGTTTTTGGAACGTGACCTAAAGACAATGACGAGTTAATAATATTGAGAAGCGGTTCTTCTGCTACAGGTAACAACTCTTTCAGTAATTTAGTGGGTACAGGATCTAACAGGCATGTTGTTGGTTTAGATGCAGTGATAAGTTTATTTAGCTCTTCCTGTCCTATAGTTGTAAAGCACTGCAGTTTATCTTTTGGTGCGATGAATGAAGCTAAAGTATTATACGCTGTAGAATCTACATTTGTTATTGTATTTCTGATGTTATCTATTTTATCAGTGAAGAAATTCATAAAGTCATTACTATTAAACTGTGTGGGAATATTTAGATCGGTGGCGTATGGTTATTTGTTAATCTAGCCACTGTAATAAATAAAAACCTTGGATTGTTTTGGATATTTTATATGAGTTTGTGGATATGCTCGGCCCAGCTTTTAGAGCCTGTCTATAGCTGGACATACTGTTTTTCCACGCAATTCTAAAAACTTCCAAGTTAGTTTTTCTCCATTTGCGCTCAAGACTACGAGTTTTTTTCTTGAGAGAATGGGTATTACTGTTGTACCATGGCGCAGTACGTTTTTCTCTAACCTTTTTCAATTTGATGGGGGCAACAGCTTCTAATGTATTAGAGAAGATAGTGCCAATATTGCTAGTCATTTCATCTAGTTCATGTGTACTTATTGGTACACAGAGCAGTTGAGATAAATCAGGCAGGTTATTTGTGAATCTGTCTTTGGTGGCTGGAACAATAGTTCTGCCCGGACGATAACGCGGAGCCATATAGTTAATATTAGTAATACGCAGCATGCAAGATACAAGGAAATGGTCAGTAACATCAACCCTTTGAGGTACAATATCTATATCAGTAAGATAAATTCCATGCGATATAATTAAATCTAGCGTATGATTAAAACGATGAGTGGGCCCGGTGACATTTTGCTTGACTCCAAAAGAGTTTATTAGGTCAGTAAACGCAAGTCCTAATGCATCATTTGTATCATCAACGTGAATATTAAAATCTCCGACAATTAGCGCTTTATCAACAGTAACCAATAGGTCTGAGAGGAAATCTGCAAATTCTTTTAGGAAATCTGTATACGGCCCTGGTGGTCTATACACAGTAGCCAGAGCAAGAGATACGATAGATTTCTTTTGCATATCTGACAATGTAACATTAAGCATAAGTATTTCGAATGAGTTAAACCTGTATCCTGTCTTCTGAGTAACATTGAGAATATCACTATATATTGTTGCAACACCGCCGCCACGGCCAGTCTGACCGTGAATCTCCGTCTTCTGAACCGCGCTATCAAACAGCTTCGGTTCAAGATGCTCACTATCAGCAGATAGTATCTCAGATCCAGTCCGAGGACTGGTTTGTTACGATAAATCTCAGAGACGCTTATTTCCATGTTTCCATCCTTCCTCAACACAGGAAGTTCCTAAAGTTTGCTTTCGGGGGCGAAGCATACCAATATAGAGTTCTTCCCTTCGGCCTGTCACTCTCACCCGCGCTTTCACGAAGTGTGTGGATGCTGCTCTGGCTCCACTGCGACTCCAGGGCATCCGCATACTCAATTATATCGACGATTGGTTAACACTAGCTCAATCGGAGCAGATGGCGGCTCGGCATCGAGATGTCGTCCTCGCCCATACGAGAGAGCTGGGGTTAAGACTAAATCGCCAAGAAGAGTGTTCTTTCTCCACTACAGAGAACCACTTATTTATGTGTGGTGTGGGACTCAACCTTGATGCATGCACGTCTGTCTCCTGCTCGAATCGAATCAATCCTCACGAAAGTCACGAGAGTAAGAGAAGGCCAGTCACTCACTGTCAAACAGTTTCAGAGGCTGTTGGGCCTGATGGCAGCGGCGTCCAACGTGATACCTTTTGGCCTGCTGTACATGAGACCCTTGCAGTGGTGGCTCAGAACCAAGAGATTTTCCCCGAGGGGGAATCCGCTTTGCATGATCAAGGTCACGCGGCGATGCTTACGTGCCTTAGACATGTGGAAAAAACGTTGGTTCCTGGTTCAAGGCCCGACGTTAGGGGCTCCTTGTCGTCGCGTAAGGCTAACGACGGATGCCTCTCTCACGGGCTGGGGAGCGGTCATGAGTGGCCGCTCTGCCCAGGGTCTGTGGGAAGGCCATCATCTCTTTTGGCACATCAACTGCCGGGAAATGCTGGCCGTGTTTCGAGCTCTGACACACTTCCTTTCAGACCTAAGGGGGCATCATGCGTTTGTCCACACAGACAACACATCGGTGGTCTCCTACATCAATCGGCGGAGTTATGGAAGCTGTGGGCATGGCCCCTGAGGGGGCACAGCTCCTAGCATCTGGTCTCTCAACTGAGGTTGTTGAGACTATACTCCAGTCCAGAGCTCCTGCCACTAGGAAACAGTATGCCTTGAAGTGGAAACTTTTCGCTTCATGGTGCGGACAGTGACTGCAGGACCCAGTCAACTGCCCAATTGGTACAGTTCTGGAGTTTCTGCAGGAGCGATTCTCCGCAGGGTTATCTCCCTCCACTCTGAAGGTATACGTGGCGGCCTTAGCTGCTTACCACGCCCTTCTGGGTGGTCAATCATTGGGAAGACACCCACTTGCCACTCGTTTCCTCCGTGGCACCCTGAGGCTGAGGCCGGTACAGCGCACCAAGGTGCCCTCATGGGACCTGGCTGTGGTTCTGGAGGGCTCATGCAATGCCCCCTTTGAACCCATAGAAGAAGTTCGGTCAAGTGCTCAGGCTCAAGACCATCTTTCTCCTCGCTATTTCCTCACTAAAAAGGATCGGGGATCTTCAGGCACTCTCTGTTCATGCCTGGAGTTCGCTCCAGGCATGGTTAGGGCATTCCTTTACCCGAGGGCCAGGTATGTCCCTAAGGTGCCCACTTCTTCACCAGGGCCCATAGTACTTAAGGCATTCTGTCCTCCTCCGTACCAGGAAGTAGGCCAAGAAAGGCGTAATCTGCTCTGTCCAGTTCGAGCACTGGACGCTTACGCACACAGAGTTGCCCCGTCGCGTAAGGCAGATCAGCTTTTTGTTTGTATTGGTCCGCCAAAGAAGGGATTTCCGGCGACCAAGCAGACTACGGGTAGGTGGGTGGTCGAGGCCATCTCACTAGCCTACGAGTCCTCTGGCCTCCCATCACCTATGGGGGTCAGAGCGCACTCGACCAGGACTATGGCGGCCTCCAAGGCTTTCAACTTATGTGTGGCCTTGCAGGACATTTGTGCTGTGGCGGGCTGGTCCTCTCCACACACTTTTGTCCGCTTTTACAACCTAGACCTGGCTTCTACCCCAGGTTCCCAAGTTCTCTCTTCGTGATGTGCTCATAGGACACACACACGGGCAGGGACTTGGTAGTATGGCGCAGTGGGTATTCTCGTTCCCAAGGCGACTCGACGCAGCTCGAGTTCCTGAAGGGGAACGTCGTCTAGGTTACGTATGTAACCATGGTTCACAGAGGGAACGAGACGCTGCGTCTCTTTGCCATACTCCCTGAATCCCTCCAGGCTCTACTTCATCGAAGTGGTTGCGCCCTGGCCAGGATGTGCCTTTTATGCTTTCTGGTGCTTACGTCAACCTGCTCGTGACGTCTCGCTGCTCCACTGGACAGATTTGACACGTGCTTCAGAAAGCGGTCACGCAAGGGCGTTCCCAAAGCGACTCGACGCAGCGTCTCGTTCCCTCGGGGAACCATGGTTACATACGTAACCTAGAGACGTTTACAGTGAAAAACCATAAATTGACATTCCCAGAATTTCACATCTGGTGTTTTTTTTTTCGGTGAAATAACTGTTTCTTCTTAGTTTTTCTTACCATTTATATCTAATGTTGTTAAATTAATGTATATTGTATTATTTCAGTCTCATGTGTGTTACCATGATGGTGTTTAGTGTCTGTGTGAATGACATTGTGCACCTTCTGAATATATTAGTATTTTCTTTCTCAGCTTGTGATGGGCTTTGGTTCATCATACGACTTTCTCATCACCACCTGCATTTGATTGTTATCAGTGTATTACAAAGGTACAAAAAAGATTTCAGTACTTCAATAGGTTGGTAAATTAACATTATATCAGTTAATAATGAAATTACAGTATTTAAATGTAAATTTAAGTTAAATCCGTAAAACGTTGCTACCATATTTTTTTCTGGTAAAATTCTGGCAACCACCGCTTCCAGTGTTTTACCGAAATTTGACTGAATTTTTATTACAGTAAATGTTCCCACAGTGGAATGCCTTACCTGTTATATCATAGTAAACATGAGCTGTATGCAGGGACAGAATGGAAGAAAACGTCCATCTCTAGGTGCCGTGTGCAGCGGATGGATGTTTGGCTGAAGCTGTTAACGGGGAAAATGTAAGACGGAGCTCGCTGACTGAAGCTATTAGAGCGTTCCCACATCATCCACCAGCCCTCGCTCTTCAGCGGATCTTAAAGGGGTGATATTATGCTTGTTCACTTTTTCAACTTTATTTAGTCTGTAATGTTGCTGTTTGAGCATAAAAAAGATCTGCGAAGTTACAAAGCTCAAAGTTCACTTCAAAAGGAGATATTTTATTTAACAGAAATCACTTTTCAAAAACTACAACGAACGACTCGTTTGGACTACAACGCATATTTTGACATCACAAATATCGACGAATGGGACGAAACCTGGTTGAGCTGCACTAGAGAAGGCAACGAGTGTTATCACTACGTTGGAGACACACTAGCTTTCCCAAGGCAGACGAACTTAGAGTCATCCGGGTTTAAATCGCACTCAAATTGAATTGATTTTGACCCAGCTTACCGATCACAGCACACACTGGCCCAGCTTACCGATCACAGCACGCACTGGCCCAGCTAACCGATCACAGCACACACTGGCCCAGCTTACCGATCACAGCACGCACTGGCCCAGCTTACCGATCACAACACATTTAGTATTTCAGAAGGCGGGCCTTCATTTGATACAGGAACTTTTCGAGCCGTTCATGCCAGACTGGGGAGAGATGTGTTGTAATAATGTAAAATATGTGAAAAAGAATGTGTTTTTCGAACAACCTAGTATGAGAGCCTGTTCTAGTACACCCCCAAAACAAATTCAAGACTTTGTAAAAGAGCATAATAGGACCCCTTTAACTTCATTTTGTTCATACATGTTATTAAAACAGATGCACACACACACATGGGGACGTGTTGATTATCTCATCACACACCGCAGATTCAAGCCATAAACACTGTGTGTGCTCTTGTTTTAGACGCTCATTATGATTCCTGCAAGCACAGACAGACATAAAGCAGTCTATTTTAAGACGCATCGAGGGACTGCACCGCAGCTGAAAGCAAAGGTTAAGTGTTTTCTGTCATCACAAACATCTGTGTCGACTTCATATAACGTGTGTTCGAGACTCTTCAGGTGTGCGTCTGCTCTGGAGACTTTGATGCTCTTCTGAGGATCAAGTAAAGCTCGTGTTACTGACTGAAGAGCTTAACGTGAAGCATGTGCATTTCTTCACCTATCTGGACTTATTATTGTCTATATAGAAGTGAATGTGTTTATGTCTTACAGGGGAAGCCGTATGTTTTTGACAAAGTCTTTCCCACGAATTGCACGCAGGAGCAGGTGTACAACACGTGTGCCAAACAGATCGTCAAAGGTGAGTGTGTAGATAGGGACTGATTCTTCAAAAACATATAAATACATGTCAAAATATTGTATAGCACACATTATAAATAAAGATAATTGCATTTCATCTGAATATCAACATTTGTGAGATTTAGTCAGTTTAAACAGTTTTGTGAAAAATAGTGATCTATGACATTATATTATGTTTTGTGTCTATTTGTTAATGATTTGTGGACACATTAATGTTTTTAGATTTGTGAGGTAAATGGAGTTTTTATTTTGAAGTGAAATGATAAAATGAGTCCCTTGGAGTTATTGTTTTTAAATATAATACTTTTTAACCTTAATACTAATGAAGGGGTTTTATGTAGATGTAATATTATGAATAATTAAATATGAATAATAACGCCATTAATTAAATAATAATAATAAGAATAATTATGAGTATATAATAATAATGTATTAATTAATTTAATAGGGTAATTATTTATCTTTAATATTATAAGAATATTTTATTATTTACTTAATCGGGTTAGTAGTTAATATTAATTTTAGTGAATTAAGTATTAATGATTAAATATTAATTAATAACCCCATTAATTAATAATAATAAATAATATTAATACAATAATTATTATGAAAATTAAGGGGTTATTATTTAACTTTAATTATTATTTAATTTTATTGTTATTTAATATGGGGTTATATTAATATTTCATGAATTAGATGTACATTTCAACATCTTCGCTTCATTGAAAACCTATAGATGAGTAAAATCATTACATTTGCATTCATATGTGGCGATGTCTTCAATTAAAATATGGGCGATTAAATATGTAAATATTCATATGCCTGTCATAGAATAATTTTACCTTTCAGAGAGATCTCTTTTACTGAGATTCTGCTTTGTGCGTCATCGATTATTCAATTGTTCAACTAAAATTAAAATATTTTTACATAAAAAAAAAATACAATTATAAATCGAAGAGTTGTTTTAGTATTTTACATGAATGACAGTTTTAAAAATACATAAATATTAATCATAATTATATCAGAAGTCATTTATACATTCTGTAAAAGTTTATTCATGGAGGCTTCTTACCCCTCTTTGAATATTTTACATGTTCTGCTATAACAACTAAACAAAAAAATGTTTCTATTTGTTTCCTCTAATAACACATTGATGATACTTTGTATCCTGCACGTGCTACATTTGATTTAAAAATGTTACAATTTAAAAGTAAATCCACATTGTTCTCAAGGGCTGATGGTTGATTTAGTCTCTCTCTACAGATGTTCTGGACGGTTATAACGGCACCATCTTTGCGTACGGACAGACGTCGTCCGGTAAAACCTACACTATGGAGGTGAAACAGCTCTCTACACTGCTCTGTGCTCGTTATTAAAGAACAGTTCACTCAGAAATGAAGATTACTCACCATCGTGCTCCAAAACCGTACAACGTTCTTTATTCTGTAGAACATAAAAGAAGAATATTCACATTAAAAAAGCACAATTAAAGTGTGCTCACTGCTCTCTCTCTCTCTCTCTCTCTCTCTCTCTCTCTCTCTCAGGGAAAACTGCACGATCCTGACAAAAGAGGAATCATCCCGAGGATCGCTGAAGACATTTTCAACCACATTTACACCATGGACGAATACCTCGAGTTCCACATTAAGGTGCGGACAAATGCATAAAACGAGGTCGTTCATATTTACAGATCATTTTGTTTTTCTAGTGAAGAAATGTTAATGCTGTCAGATAATTGCACATCGTCAGCTGTTCTCGTTTCTCTCTCAAGGTTTCCTATTTTGAAATCTACATGGATAAAATTCGTGACCTACTTGACGGTGAGTCGGTGTGTTTGGACCTAAATACAAGCCTATGAGTAATGCACAGACTCCAGAGAATCATTTTAAAGCTTTTTTCTCAATATAATGCACACTGGTTTTTGCTACTTTTAAAATGCATTAATATTATTTATTTTTGTCTGTATAATTTATTTATACAAGGAGCATGCAATGAACTTATAAACAACTACTCTTTTACAATTAAATGTAATTGCATTTTCATTTACACTATCATTGAAAAATTTGGGGTCTTTAATAAATTAATACTTTTATTCATCAAGGATGCATTAAATTGATCAAAAGTGACTAAAGACAGCTATAATGTTACAGAAGATTTTTATTTAAAATAAATGCTGTTCTTTTGAAGTTTCTATTCATCTGTGAATCCTGAAAAATCTAATATTTCCGCAAAAATATTGGGCAGCACAACTGTTTTCAGCATTGATAATAATCAGAAATGTTTCTAATAATCAGCATATTAGAATGATTTCTGAAGATCAGGACCTGAAGACTGGAGGAATGATGCTGGAAAATCCAGAGCAATAAGTTACATTTTAACAGATATTCACATAGAAAACTGCTGTTTTAAATTATAATAATATTTAATAATTTTTACTGTATTTTTGATCAAATAAATGCAGGACTAAATGCCTTAGTGCTGTAAAACAGGCTTAAGTTGGTTTGATGCTCCCAGCTGGTTTAAGATCAACCCTGATCAATCTAACACCAGCTAAGACCAGCAACCACCTCATTTTCAGCATTTGAGCATTAAATAAGAGCGTTTGTGTTCACATCTGCTTATGAATACATACACTTGCTCACCTGTATTCAGCTGTGATCGCTGAGGCACTGAGCAATCTGGGAAAATACCTGCGGAAGACGGCATGAGAGAGAGAGAGGAGAGAGACGAGAGAGACGAGGCTGAAAGCAGAGGAGAACAGACAGATAGAGATCGACAGGCGCAGCAGAGGAGATGAGAAGACGTCAGTCTCGCTCTGTCTATATTTGATTAAAAGGAAACTGACGTTCACATATGTGCTTTCATATCTGCCCAGATTCATATGAAGTTTCTCTCTAGTGTGTGTGTGTGTGTGTGTGTGTGTGTCTGTGTGTCTTGTGTGTGTGTGTGTCTGTGTGTGTGTGTCTCTGTGTGTGTGCTGTGTGTGTCTGTGTGTGAGTGTGTCTGTGTCTGCGTGTTTGTGTGTCTGTGTCTCTGTGTGTGTGTGTGTGTGTGTGTGGGGTCTGGGTGTCTGTTGTGTTGTATGTCTGGGTGTGTGTGTGTCTCTGTGTCTGTGTTGTGTGTGTGTTTATGTTGTGTCTGTGTTGTGTCTGTGTTGTGTGTGTGTGTGTTTGTGTGTGTGTGTGTTTTTTTTTTGTGTGT
Organism: Sinocyclocheilus anophthalmus; assembly: GCA_018155175.1. Lineage (NCBI taxonomy): Eukaryota > Metazoa > Chordata > Actinopteri > Cypriniformes > Cyprinidae > Sinocyclocheilus > Sinocyclocheilus anophthalmus. The sequence continues at coordinate 235,072 of JADLZN010001488.1, read as the reverse complement.
GTGTGTGTGTTGTGTGTGTCTGTGTCTGTGTCTGTGCTGTGGTGTCCTTGTTGTGTGTGTCTGTGTGTGTGTGTGTCTGTGTCTGTGTCTGTGTCTGTGTCTCTGTGTCTGTGTCTGTGTGTGTGTGTGTGTGTGTTAGTTAGTCTGTCTGAAGGGTCGTTACATCATTGATGGTCAAATAAACTCTGAGGCCTGCCGTGCATTACATGTGCGTGTGCGCATCATTAAACGGAATAAATTCAGCAAAACTGAAGATTCTGTCATCATTTAACGCCCTCATGTCGCTTCAAACCGCTTGACATTCTTTCTTATGGGAGCACCAAAATTAAATGTTTAGAAGAGAAAGTTCATGCTAAGATGAAAGAAAGCAGGTTTTTTTATAGTCAACTAAAACTAAAATTAAAACCATAAAATACATTACTTGAAATAGATAAAATGAAATAAATGATAAAAACTTAAATGTATTAAAATAACTAAAATAAAAAAACCACTTGCAATAAAATAAATGTTACCTGAAATAAAATATAATATGTAAAATATTAAATAAAAGATTGTATATAAAATATATATTGTTCAGTTTCAGGTTTCTCATTTTAATTTAGTTTAACATGATGTACTAAAATAAATAAAACTAAAATGAAATAAAATAAAAACTATATAGACACATGTAAAATAATAATAAAAAAAACTAAATTACTACAACTTTAAAATAAAATTCAAATTAAAACTGAAAATATAAAAATAATTTAAAACTAGAATCAAAACTATAATAGTAGCCACCAGGAATAAAATAAAATAAATAAAAATAAAAAGGTAATTTCAACATTTAAGACTTTTTTCTCGCAGTTCTCAGAATTGCAAGATACATTCTGATGAAAAAAAGTAGCAATTAACATTTTTATTCCATGGTGGAAACATGTTTAAACGCCTTAAAAGTATTATAAAAATATCAAAACAGTAGTTCATACAACACTTCTGAAGTCAGATTGAAATGCATCAGACATGCAGGAACCTGAAGCATGCAGGACTACTTTTATGATTTGCATGGAACTTTTTGAGCTTTCAGTACGAATCATCATCATGCTGAACATCTTTTGTGTTCCACAGAAGAAATAACGTTCTTTATCTCTTTTCCTCTTTGAGTGCAGGTCCATTTCTGTATTTTGCTTTCAGCTCACCACATCTCTTATCTCTGTCTCTCTCTCTATCTCTCTCTCTCTCCCTCTCCTCTCTCTCTCTGTCTCTCCTCTCTCTCTCTCTCTCTCTCTCTCTCTCTCTCTCTCTCTCTCTCTCTCTCTCTCTCTCTCTCTCTTGTCTCCTCTCTCTCTCTCTGTCTCTCTCTCTCTCTCTCTGTCTCTCTCTCTCTCTCCTCCTCTCTCTCTCTCTCTCTCTCCTCTCTCCTATCTCTCTGTCTCTCTCTCTCCTCTCTCTCTCTCTCATCTGTTGTCTCTCTGTCTATCTTCTCGCTCTCTCTCTCGTCTCTGTATCTCTCTCTCGTCTCTCTCTCTCTTGCTCTCTTGTCCTCTATGGTCTGCTTCTCTGTCTCTCTCTCTCTCTCTCTCTCTCGCTGTCTGTCCTCCTTGTCTCGCTATCTCTTCTCTCTCCTCTCTCTCTCTCTCTCTCTGCTCTCTCTCTCTCTCTCTGTCTCTCTGTCTGTCTCTCTGTCTCTCTCTCTCTGCTCCTCTCTTATCTCTCTCTCTCTCTCTCTCTCTCTCTCTCTCTCTCTCTCTCTCTCTCTCTCTCTCTCTCTCTCTCTCTCTCTCTCTCTCTCTCTCTCTCTCGTCTGTCTCTCGGTCTGTTCTCTCTGCTATCTCTCTCTCCTCTCTCTCCTCGTCGGTCTCTAGTCTCTCTCTCTCCTTCCTCTCCTCTCTCTCTCTCTCTCTCTCTCTCTCCGTCTCTCTCTCTCTGTCTCTCTCTCTCTCTCTCTCTCTCTCTCTGTCTCTCTCTCTCTCTCTCTCTCTCTCTCTCTCTCTCTCTCTCTGTTCTCGCTCTCTTCTTCCTCTCAGTAGTAAGGACCACACCTGGCCGTGCAGGAAGACAAGAAAACCGAGTTCCCTATGTGGGGAAAAAAAAAAAAAGGTGAGCTGAATCATGCTGCATGAACAAAGATCAGCAGAAATCAGACCTTCCTGAAATAAATCAATGAGTTCACGATGCTTTGAAAACAGAGTCACTTTCAGAACTCCAAACGTCCAAAAAGAGCCTTTACTGAAACTAAACTGAAAAAATTAGATATAGGATAAATATTATTATTCCCCTTCATATGATATATGATGATATGATCATATATGATGAGATTATATTTTCCATTGTATCATATTTCTTATCATGTATGATATATTGTACTGTATAATATATCATATATACTTTATTATTGTATCATATATGGTTTACTGTATCATATCATATTTCATATAATACCATATATGATTTATTGCATCATATATCAAATCATATATTGTATCCTATATCTTAAAACATGTCATATATAGTATCATATACCATATCATATATCATATGATATCATCATGTATTAAATCATATAATGTATAGTATCTTATCATATCAAATCATATAATAAATTGTATTGTATCATATTGTATTATAATGTATATTATCCTAATAAAAATGGGATCATCAATATATTGCATAATATTTCATATGATATGGTATCATCATATATCATATTGTATCTTATATATCATATCAAATCATATATTTATATTATATGGTCTCATCATATATCATTTATTGTATTGTATTATATCATATCAAATCATATATCATATAGTAAAATAATATTGTATCATATATAATATCAAATTATATTATATATTGTATTGTATCATATACATACGTATATGTGACAGTACAGTAACATAATATTGTATTATATATCATATATGATTTGATATATGATAATATGTGACCCTGGACCATAAAACCAGTTTTAAGTGTCAATTTTTCAAAATTTTGATTTATAGATCATCTGAAAGCTGAATAATAATATTTCCATTGATGGATTTTTGTATTTGTTAGTATGGATGTATGAACTATTGAAAATCGGAATCTGAGGGTGCAAAAAAAATCTAAATATAGAGAAAATCATCTTTAAAGTGTTAAAATGAAGTCTTAGCCCCCCCCCCCCCAATGAGAGTACTAATCAAACATTACGTTTTGATATATTTACGGTAGGAGATTTACTAAATATCTTCATGGAACATGATCTTTACTTAATATCCTAATGATTTTTGACATAAAAGAGAAATGTATAATTTTGACCCATACAATGTAATGTTGGCTATTGCTACAAATATCCCCAGCGACTTAACACTGCTTTTGTTCTGCAGGGTCACATATAATATATGATGTTATTCTAAGCCTGTAATATGCACTAACACACATGACAGGAATAATTTCAGAAGGGACGTGTTGAAATACTGACTGTTGAATGATATCAGATTCATTATATAAATTCATCTTGTTTCAGCTGCTTTCCTAATGAGAGACTGACAGTGAAAGAACAGTGAGATCTCAGGGAACACCTGCTATTATTAGATAAAGACCAGCCATTACATTCAGTGTGTGTGTGTGTGTGTGTGCTGTACAGGCTTGTACTGAACGTTTTGTCTCCAGTCCTGAAGAAGTGATGGATGTTATTGATGAAGGCAAATCCAACCGCCACGTCGCTGTTACAAGTGAGTATCTCTAACCCACACTAACAGAAAAGCACAGAAGCATTGCTGTAGTTCAAACAGTAGGTGACGGGTTCGAATCCCAGCGAATGCATGAACTGATCACATGCAATGCAATGCAAGTCGCTTCGGATACAAGCGTCTGCCAAATGCATGAATGCAAATGTAGAAGTGAAAGGGTTGTGAATGAACTGATCGGACTGCTGTTGTGTGTCAGATATGAATGAGCACAGCTCCAGGAGCCATAGCATATTCCTCATCAACATCAAGCAGGAGCACGTGGAGACCGAGCAGAAACTCTGCGGGAAACTTTACCTGGTGGATCTGGCCGGGAGCGAGAAGGTGCTTTAGAGACTCTGACATCCTTCAGCTTCACAAGAGTGTGTCCACCTGTAGGAAAGAACAATCACTTATGAGATCTCATTAATGTCTCAAACATGTCAATAACTGTTCCAGGCATGTATTTTGATGCAAATTTTGGGGTATTGCATCAAAAATACTGACTGGAAACATGTGCATAAAATCTTAAAATGTGCATAAAACACATTTGCGCTCAAATGAGGTGCATCATTTAACCGTTAATTAGACATGCACATAAACTACAACGTAAACACATTTACTGAATAAATTGACTAACCAGTGGACCAATCTCATTGCACAAAAAAGTTAGTTTTGTAATGCCTGAACCAAAGTCTGTCATCAAAATTATTTGATATAATAACTGTCTCACACAACTGAGTCCCAAACAGCAGGCATCTGAACACAAGATAACAAGACAGCATCTGCAGTATTCCATGCATACAGAAAATTCACATATTGTGCCCAGTATGCATACTGCAAAAATAGTAGGAGTGGTATGCTAGTGCAATATTCTGGATACAGCCACTGAATACACTGGAATACTAGCATACTGCACATTGCATACTGCATACAACATACATTTTAGTATTCCATGCATATAGAAAACTCACATATTGTGCACAGTATGCGTACTGCAAATATAGTATGAGTAGTACGCTAGTGTTATATTATGGATTGAGACACTTTATACACTGGAATACTAGCATACTGTGCATAATGTACTGCACACTGAATACTTTTTAGTATTCCATGCATACAGACAATTCACATATTGTGCACAGTATGCATACTGAAAATACAGTATGAGTAGTATGCAAGTGTAATATTTCGTATTCAGCCACTGTATGCACTGAAATACTAGCATATTCCATACTGTGCATAATGTCCTGCATACTTTCTAGTATTCCATGCATATAGAAAATTCTCATATTGTGCACAATATGCGTACTGCAAATATAGTATGAGTAGTACGCTAGTGTAATATTATGGATTGAGACACTTTATACACTGGAATACTAGCATACTGTGCATAATGTACTGCACACTGAATACCTTTTAGTATTCCATGCATATGGAAAATTCACATATTGTGCACAGTATGCATACTGCAAATATAGTATGAGTAGTACGCTAGTGTAATATTATGGATTGAGACACTTTATACACTGTATGGAATACTAGCATACTGCATATTACATACTGTGCAGAATGCAATGTATACTGCTTACTTTTTTAGTATTTCATGCATACAGAAAATTCACGTTGTGCACATTATGCATACTGCAAAATAGAATGAGTAGTAAGCTAGTGCAATATTCCGGAATTAGCTACTGTTTACACTGTAATACTAGCATATTGCACAGAATGTACTGCATACTGCATACTTTTTAGGATTCCATGCATACAGACAATCCACATGTTGTGCACAGCATGCATACTGCAAAAAATAGTACAGGTAGTATGCTAGTGCAATATTCAGAAATTAGCTACTATATTTTATACTGGAAATTACACAGTGTATGTGAACAGCCGCATAGCCATGAATCCGTCTGTCTGTCATTCAGGTGAGTAAGACAGGTGCGGAGGGAGCCGTCCTGGATGAAGCCAAGAACATCAACAAGTCTCTGTCTGCGCTGGGGAACGTCATATCAGCTCTGGCTGAAGGAACCGTGAGTTATAGCTGCATATGACTAATATACTGTAGAGATGCATGAAATTATTGCAGTTCAGAGTAGCACACATTTAATAAGTCACTGTGTGTGAGCAGAAGACTCACGTGCCGTACCGAGACAGTAAGATGACGCGGATCCTGCAGGACTATCTGGGAGGAAACTGCAGAACCACCATGTTCATCTGCTGCTCACCTTCAGCCTTCAACGACGCCGAGACAAACCACCCTGCGTTGGACCACACGGTAACACAGCGAACAACAATGAACAACACACACACACACACACACACACCACCCACACACACACACCCACACCACACCCACACACACACACACTCACACACAACACAACACACATCACACTCTGTGTTCTCAGAGCAAAGACCATCAAGAACACGGCGTCTGTGAACCTGGAGCTGACAGCAGAGCAGTGGAAGAGGAAATATGAGAAAGAGAAAGAGAAGAACAAGAACTTGAAAGAGAACATCCAGAGACTGGAGGCAGAGCTTAACCGCTGGCGTAACGGTGAGGACATACGTCTCATTTCTCTCTTTCTGGCCAACAAAAAAACACACATTTTACTTGGACAGGTAACAAAGTTATTTCCAAAATTTCAGTCACTACAGCTACTGAAAAAAGTACCATGATTGTTTTGGACGTGTACCATGGTAATACTATGATTTATCAAACATTTACTTTGGTAATCCATGGTGGTTTCAGAAATGCAACATGATAAAATCATAGTTAAATAAATTAAAATAATAATAATTTAATTATTTATTTGATAATAGTGATGATATTGGTATATAAATATTGGCATGACTGAATATGTAACACTGTAAAAATGATTATTGAAGTACATTTTACAGGAAAATACTATTTCAGTCTTTCTATTTCAAAATTTAATGTTTAATTCAATGTGTTACTTGCCATTTCTTTGTAATTATTTATGAAATTTACTAACAATTTCTGAGTGAAAATTAAATCCTACACCAATTTTTCAGTGTTTTGGAGTATAGTATTGCAAAAGCATTGTATGCTTAATTTTTATGATTTTAAAGAAGATTTTTCAGACATTTACCATGTTAATACCATGGTCCTCATGGACTTACCTTGGAGCACCATGTAAATACCATAATACATTTGTTTGGGATAAAAGCACTTGCTAAATATTTCAAAGTATTGTATATGTACCATGGTACCACCACAGTAGTGTTTTGTAAGGGCATCTACCATGAAAATACCACGTTTTTAGACAACTTACAAAATAAGTATGGAAGTACCATGGTACTACCATATTATAAGTAATTAGTGTAAGGATAGCTAAAGAAAAACTGTAGTAAAACCAAGGTATTTAACAAGATTCTCATGTCGTTTAGAGAATAATGTCTTCTGATTTTACTATAGTAACAGTAAATGTGGTAAATGAGTGTGTGATTGTGCTGCAGGTGAATCTGTCACGCCGCTGGATCTCATGGCTGTGATTCCTGTCGAATCTGATGTCAGTGAAGATGCAGCTTTAGACAATCTGAGCCTCGGCGTGTGTGAACGAAACCCAGAAGAACACAAGCTCAAATATGAGGAAGATATACGCAAACTCTACAAACAGCTTGACGACAAGGTACGAGTGCGTGCACACACACACACACACACACACACACACACACACACACACACACACAACACACAGATACAGACACAGACACAGACACAGACACAGACACACACACACGCACACGCACACGCACGCACACACACAGACACACACGTAGAACGATGGGAGTAAACACAGCCTGTGATGGAAAAATTGACTTTCTGATTGATTCTTTTCTTTCTGACAGGATGATGAGATTAATTTACAGTGTAAGCTGGTGGAAAAACTGAAGGAGCAAATGCTGGATCAAGAAGAGGTAAAACACTTGCTGAAATCATATTAGCATACTAACTTTATATGGCAAGAATAGTATGAGTAGTAGGGTAGTACAATATTCCAGATTCAGCCACTGTATACACTGGAATACTAGCACATTGCATACTGCATATTGTATACTGCATACTTTGAGAATGTACATAGAATGTACTGCATACTTTTTTTTAGGATTCCATGCATAGCAAAAATAGTCTGAGTAGTATGCTAGTGAATTGTTCCGGATTCAGCCACTGTATATACTGGAATACTAGCATACTGCGCGGAATGTAATGCATATTTTAAATATACCATGCATATGGAAAAATCATATATTGTGCACAGTATGTATACTGCAAATTAGTATGAGTCGAATGCTAGTGTAATATTCCAGATTCAGCTACTGGAATAATAGCATACTACATATTGCATACTGAGCAGAATGTACTGCATACTTTTTTTTAGCATTCCGTGTATAAAGATAATTTACATATAGTGTATGGTATGCATACAGCAAAAACAGTATGAGTAGTATGGTACCATAATATTCCGGATTCAGCCACTGTACACCCTGGAATACTAGCATACTGTATACTTTGAGAATATAGTGTCCAGTATGCATACTGCAAAAATAGTTATAAAATAAGTAGTATGCTAGTGTAATGTTCCAGATTCAGCCACTGTATATACTGGAATACTAGCATACTGCATACTTTGTGAAATGTAATGCATACTTTATTCCATGCATATGGAAAATTCATATATTGTGCACAGTATGTATACTGCAAATTATACAAATCGACAATAGCATATTACATATTGCATACTGTGCAGAATGTACTGCATACTTTTTTTTTAGTATTCCGTGTATAAAGAAAATTTACATATAGTGTATGGTATGCATACAGCAAAAACAGTACGAGTAGTATGGTAGTATAATATTCCGGATTCAGCCACTGTATAACCTGGAATACTAGCATACTGCATACTTTGAGAATGTACTTTACACTTTTTTACGATGCCATGCATGCAGAAAATTCACATATTGTGCCCAGTATGCATACTGCAAAAATAGTACAAGTAGTATGCTAGTATAATATTCCGGATTCAGCCACTGTATACAGTGGAATACTAGCATACTGCACATTGCATACTGCACTGCATACTTTTTTAGCAGTCCATGTATATGGAAAATTCACATATTGTGCGCAGTATGCATACTGCAACAATAGTATGAGTAGTATGCTAGTGTAATATTCCCAAAACGCCCACTTCATGAAGATAAAACAGCATAATGGATGATTTGAGTCTTGTTGTGTAAACCTAGGACAGGGAAACTGCATACTCAGTGTGTGTGTGTGTGTGTGTGTGTGTGTTTAGCTGCTAGCATCGCGCTTGGAGACAGTGAACGCGTGCAGTGCGAGTTGAGTCGTCTTCAAGCAGACAGTGACAGCGCGAAGGCCGAGGTGAATGAGGTTCTGCAGGCGCTGGAGGAACTCGCTCTGAACTACGACCAGAAGAGTCAGGAGGCCGAAGACATGAGAATCCATAACAGACGCCTCATCGAGAAGCTGTCGCACAAAACTGTACGCAAACTATCCCTTCATTAGCAAAAGTATCTTAATACAGCACATGTTGTTTGGATTGAGGAGCCACATGCTTTGCTTTGATCTCATGAGCTTTCATGCATATTACACAGATAGCTGAATATTCTTGTCTTTTATTCATTCCTGACCGTTTCTCAAATTTATACAACCGTTCAAAAGTCTATATATTTTTAAATAAAATTAATGCAACAAGGATGCATTAAATTGATCAAAAGTGCCAGTAAAGACAGCTATAATGTTACAGAAGATTTCTATTTCAAATAAATGCTGTTCTTTTGAAATTTCTATTCATCTGTGAATCCTGAAAAAATAATTGTGATCGTTTCCACCAGTATTAACTGGTTTCAGCATTGATAATAATCATAAATGTTTCTTGAGCAGCAAATCAGCATATTAGAATGATTTCTGAAGATCATGTGACACTGAAGACTGGAGTAATGATGCTGAAAATACAGCTGCGCATCACAGAAATACATTACAGTTTAACACATATTCACATAGAAAACAGCTGTTTGAAATTATAATAATATTTCACTATTTTTACTGTATTTTTTATCAAATAAATGCAGCCTTGGTGAGCAGAAGGGGTATAAAATCATGTTTCTCCAGATCTATCATACATATTGCAAAATGTATCGAGTTTTGTTATTGCTGCCTTGTTGCTATGCTATGTGCATGTTTTGCAAGCACGAGCAGTAAAAGTAAGATCTATAGCGATATAAACTCTAGCAGTAATGTTAGCGGGAACTGCCTTCCTTGAGCTGCTAATTGAATCATCAGTGATGCATTAATTGAAGTGAGTAATGTTTAATCACGCTGCTCATTTGGGCTCTAATTCTCTCAGTCGGATCTGATGTGTTTGGAGGCGGAGTTTTCCCGGCTACAGGAAGTGAGCAGCAAGCAGAGGAAGTGCATCACTGAGGTGTTAAACACTCTGATGAAGGATCTCAACAACTTTAGCTTCATACTGGGAAACAGCGACCTCAGACTGGTGAGCGAGGGTTTCTGAAGATCTGTAAAACATGATCTATAAAACCCTTTTTGGCTGTAACTGGAACATTAGAAAACATCTCAGGTTACTTATGTAACCATGGTTCTCTGAGTAGGGAACAAGACACTGCATCCTCTAGGGGTCGCTATGGGGAAACCTAGAGGACACAGTTCGAAGTTCCCATGAAAGGGAACGTCTCAGGTTACTTATGTAACCATGGTACCCTGAGTAGGGAACGAGACACTGCGTCCTCTAGGTTTCCCCATAACGACCCCTAGAGGACGCAGTTCGAAGTTATGAAAGGAACTTTATATTTGTCATGTGGGTGTGATATATATATATAAATAATATATATATATATATATATAGTAGATATAAAATTCATGCAATCATTTGAATGAGAAAAAAAACTGTATATTTTTTGAATGGCCAAAGGTTGGGCTAAAATGTAGGCCCTAAAGAAAATTAACATTACTGAAAATAGAGTAAACACACAGAATGAACAAATAAAATAAAAGCAATAGAAAACCAAAGACAATAATAGAAATAAGAAAGACTAAATGATAATAAAAATAAGATGTGGAACAGGTGCACAGTAAACTTAGAAAGATCAAATCTGGAAAATTTAAAAAAAAAAATTATTAGAATAACAAAATAAGAATTAAAGGAATAATTCACTCCAAAATTACAGACGAGTTTCCGTTGAACTTAATTTAGGTAAAGTTTTATTAAAGTTTGTGGGTGTTTTTTGTTATTTTTTATTTATCTATTTTTAATAGTTTGAATGTTATTGTTTTAGTTTTATTACATTAAAGTTAAAACTAAATGAAAATACTATTTAATTTTTGTTAATATTTTTAATTAGTTTTTATTTTTATATTTTCTCTTTTCACTTAAATTCTAGTTAAAGTTTTAGTAATTTTGTTGAGTTTTTTTTTTTCATTTTTTGTTTTAATATGTCTAAATGTTTTTATAATTTTAATTATTAAATTCAGTTTATTACATCAAGGTAAACTAAATCAAAATTGATATACTGTTATGTTTCTGTTAATATTTTAACAAGATTTTATTTTTTATATATTTTTTAGTTTTAGTTAATAACTCTGACTTACCTTCATGTCGCCTAAAATGACCTTCTGTGCAAAACAAAATGAAAATGAGCTCTTTTCCAGTTTATAGTGTCTGTAAAGTGATTTTGAATAATCAGTGATCAAATGCTTTTGATTCTGATCACATCATGCAGTGTTTGAATATGTGCATTTATGAATGATTATCAGTGAATAATTCAATACAATTCAATTCATGTTTATCTGTATAGCGCCTTTTACGATACAAATCGTTGCAAAGCAGCTTTACGGAAAATTAGGTTTCTACAATATATTTAGTAGTAGCTTATCAGTGGTGACTATGTCAGTAAATGTAAATATGGCAGAAATAAATAATGACAGTTTTCATCTCTGTGTGAACTAATTCTGTAATAAAACAAAAGAATGAAGTAAAGGTACAGAATAAGACTAATTATGGCAGTAAATGTGTGTGTCTGTCAGCCGTGTGACCTGTTGGGTGTGTTGGAGGAGGAATACGCCGTGGTGTGTGTGTATGTGAGCAAAGTCAAGTCTGAGCTGAAGTCGCTGGTGAAACGCTGCGGACAGCTGGAGGCTTTACAGACCGACTGTCACCGAAAGTGTCACACCCACACACACGCACACTCACACACCTACACACACACACACTCACACACACCCACACACACACACGCTCTCTCTCACACACACACACACCCTCCCACACACACTCACACCACATCACCACACACACACACACACACACTCACGCTCTCTCTCACACACACACTCTCTCCCACACACACTCACACACACACTCTCACACAAACACAAACACACACACACAAAAACACAAACACACACACACACACTCACGCACACTCACACACACACACACAAACAAAAACACACACACACACACACACACACACCCACTCACACACTCACACACACACACACAAACCACACACACTCACACACACACACACACCCACACACACACATACAACACACACACACTCTCCCCACACACCACACACAATCACACACACACACACACACTCACTCACTCACAGTCTCACACACACACTCTCACACACAGACAGACACACACACACATATATAGACAGACAGACACACACACACACACCACACAAACACACACACACAAACACAAAAACACACACACACACACACACCTCACACACACACCACACACTCACACACACACTCTCACACACACACACACTCACACACACACACACACCCACACACACACACTCACACACACACACTCACGCACACACACACACACACTCACACACAAACAAACACACAAACACACACACACACACACAAACACTCACGCACACTCACACAAACACTCACTCACACACACACACACTCATTCATTCACAAACACACACACACACACACAACACAGAGACACACACACAACACAGACACACACACCACACACAACACACACACACACACACAACACACACACAACACACACACACACAAAAAAACACAAAAACACACACACACACAAACACACAAACACACACACACACACTCATGCACACACACAGATGCTAAAGTCTCTCTCTGTGTTTCCAGCATGAAGTGAAGATCCGCTCTCTGACTGAATACATGCAGAACATGAAGCTCAAGAAACGGCAGCTGGAGGAAAACTAGATGTTTGAGTGAAGAACTCACCAAACTACAGACCGCGGTAAATAAACACACACACACACACACACACACACACAAACACACCCACACACACACACCCACACAGTTATACTGATCAAAAACATCCCACAAAACAACAGTCTGGGGGGTTTGATTTTTTCTTTCTTTATTTTACATTTTGTTTAATTTCCCTCTAAACCTCTAGGTGGCAGAAAAAAATGTTCATAAGTTGAGATAATGGGTGTCTGTTTTAGAGATCATATATATCATATATCATCATATTTATATAATGAAACCAGAGTTATTCTCCAAATATTATTATTGTAATACTGAAAAGCCAAATTAAATTATTATGAGATCTCCTTCAAGCTTTCAGAATTTATATTTAGTTAATTTACATCTGTATTTCTAAATAATATTTTAACACAGGGGTGGATATAAAACAAAATGTTTATTTGTATATGTAGCATTCATAATATATTTTTATTTATTTTATAAAGATATATTATTTTTAATTAGTTGGTGGATCAGACCAAAATAAACAGAAATGGTACAAACTTTGCTGAAGTGCTACTTTTTAACAAGTTGAACTTGTGAAAATATTGTAAATTCTTGTTTTTATAATTTTTTTTTGGGGGTTTAAAATTTATTAAAAAATAAAGATATTTTTATTAACAATTTTTATTTGATAAATTAGAAAAAAAAATATTTATCAAAATAAAATAAACAAAATGTTATACCAAACTTTGCGAAGATTTAAGCTTGAATGAGATTTTATTTTAATTTTTTCTGCTTTCCTGCATTTAAAGTTTGTTTTTGTTGTTTTTATTAGTTTTGTTGTTTTTAAATATGTCTATATAATTTTTCTAATTTTTATTTCAGTTTTTAGTTTAGTTATTTTAGTACATCAAGTTAAACAAAAGAGAGAGAGAGAGAGAGAGAGAAATGTTGCCTTGGAAACGAACTGAAATAAAATAAATTTTCAGTTTTTTTATATTTATCAGTTGAGTTTTTTTTTTTACATTATACTTTTTTTAAAGTAACACAATTATATAATAATAATAATTATTTTGGTTAACTATAATAAGCTGGCTCATCATCTATAAAGAAAACATGTTTCACGTCTGTAGATCCTGTGAAGCATATTTTAAATATACAGTATTATGTTCAGATTGTAAAGTTATTGTCTATGTTCTCAGAAAGCGCTCCGGATAATTTGCTCGACACTGACGAGTCTGCAAACGTGAAGGTAGTTTTTGATTTTCACAACATTTAAATCTCAACCATTTGGTTTATTGCTGGAAAAACTAGTGAATTCTGCAATCGGATGTATTTTGATGATGCTAAGTGTTTCAGTCTCACAGATCTGTGGATGCTCAGCGTGAGCCACAGCACAAGCAGCTCGGCCGTCTGCGCGACGACATCAACCACAAACAGAAGACCATCGACGAGCTCAAAGAGTCAGAAACCCTCACAGACGCTCTCTGATTCACTCTGTGTGTGTGTGTGCATGTTTTTGTGACAAATGAGGACATAAATTTGTATAATGACAAAGGTATGACAGGTATTACAAGGAGAAGGTGACTTTTCAGGACATTACCCCATGTCCCCACTTTTCAAAACGCTTATAAATCACACAGAATGGAGTGTATTGAAAATCTGAAATAGCACAAAGTCTCCTGTGAGGGGTAGGTTTAGGGGTAGGGTTGGTGTAGGGCAATAGAATATACGGTCTGTACAGTATAAACACCATTACGCCTATGGAGAGTCCCCACTTTTCACAAAAACAAACCTGTGTGTGTGTGTGTGTGTGTGTGAGTGTGTGTGGTGTGTGTGTGTGTGTGTGAGTGTGTGTGTGTGTGTGTGTGTGGTGTGTGTGAGTGTGAGAGTGTGTGAGAGTGAGTGTGTGAGTGTGTGTGTGTGCGTTTGTGTGTGAGTGTGTGTGCGCTTTTTGTGACAAATGAGGACATAAAATTTGTATAATGACAAAGGTATGATATAGGTATTACAAGGAGAAGGTGACTTGTCAGGACATTACCCCATGTCCCCACTTTTCAAAACGCTTATAATCACACAGAATGGAGTGTATTGAAAATCTGCAATAGCAGAAAGTCTCCTGTGCGGGGTAGGTTTAGGGGTAGGGTTGGTAAAAGGCAATAGAATATACGGTCTGTACAGAATAAAAACCATTACACCTATGGAATGTCCCCACAATTCACAAAAAACAAACGTGTGTGTGTGTGTGTGTGTTGTTTGTGTGTGTGGGTGGGTGAGTGTGTGTGAGGTGGGTGTGTGTGTGTGTGGTGTGTGTGGTGTGTGGTGTGTGTGTGTGTGAGTGTGAATGTGAGTGTGTGTGTGTGAATGTGTCTGTCTGTGTGAATGTGAGTGTGTGTTGTGGTGTAACCACTGTGTAGTGTGTGTGTTAACCGGTGTGTGGTACTGGCTGTGTGTGTTTGTGTTTGTGTTTTTGTGTGTGTGTGCGTGTGTGTGTTGTGTGTGTGTGTGTGAGTGTGTGTGTGTGTGTGTGTGTGTGTGTGTGTGTGTGGGGTGTGTGTGTGTGTGTGGGGGGTGTGCAGTGATACCAGAGGTGAGGTATGCAGTGGAGCAGATGAGCGTGGAGTTCAGTGTCCTGAAGAACCGAGAGCAGCAGAAGAGCCGCCAGCTGGAGGAGCTCAGGTGAGAACAGACTCACATCACCACAGATTTCAGCGATGTAACGATCCACTCAACTCACGATTCACGGTACTGATTTCACCATACGATTTTCTCATGATTTTGTAACAAAATGAGACTTAAAGGCACGGCTCGAATTGAGGGGGGATGCGTGGGGGTCTTGTTGACAAAAAGCATCCCCTCTGTAAAACCACCATCCCCTTTAGATTAAATAATGTTGTGTGTCATGTAAAACTTATCATGCAAATGGAATATTTAAATTCTCAATGTATGAAAATTTACCAACTAAAAAAATGGCAAAGTTTTAATTATCTTTCCTCACAAAATGGTTCAAGAGCAACTTTTTTGACGCTGTTAAAAAAGAAGACATCAGAAGGTATGACATTTTCTTGATATAACATCATTGTGCTGTATTTGTGACTGAGAGACAGAGAGACGATACTGAGAGATGACATGATCAAATACGTCACTGACTTCACACAAAAAACAAAACAAAACTTGAGAGTCCAAAAGCATTCACTGCATGATGAAGCCTATTAGAATGCAGTCAGAAAGACCCTATAATTCAAGTAATGAAAGAAAAAATATCCCTGTATGAGTTTTACTTTTTTATATTTATCACACAAAGCATTCTTTATATTATTATAGCATAATATCAGCATGTGTGGGCGATCGCAAATGTGCTATTCATTTTATACAACAGTGCAGGGCAACACTGTGGTGTTTCGTTCCTGAATTATTGAGCAAATAGAGTGAGCCAGAGATTCAATTATCCATTCATAAAGATAGTCACTTGCTTCATTTCTAATTTAATCAGCCTTTCTGAATGAATTGTTTGAATGATTCAGTGAATCATAAAACAGGGACTTGCTGCCACCTACTGGCGGTTTAAAAATGAGACAAATTTTGCAATCACTGTGTAAATTTAGCTACATGAACTACTTGAATCCGTGTATCATTCGATCATTCGTTTTTTGATTTAATATTGAAAGTAGAAAAATTAGAAAAAAGCTCCCTTTTTCGTTTTTTGATTTTTTCCCAAAAAACGTAAAACGAGAATTCAGCTTAAATTTACGTTTTTCGTTCATGGCTGGAAAAATGAATAAACAGCTTGAATATTCGATTTCTGCATGTGGGCGGGAATTAAACGCCCCTTTCTGCTGATTGGTCAGCCAAAGATCAAACCGTGCCGTCATCAGTTCTTCCGCAGTATCACGCAGCAGAATAATAGTCCTCCACTGCTGCAGTTGTACAGATTAATAACCCATTTGATCAATTTCATATTTTTCTCATCAAACAGACTAATGAATAGCTCGACACAACTCATACCTGGGCAGAGTCTAGACAGGTCTTTCTTCTGTGTAGACCAGCGGTTTTCAAAGTGATAGGGGGTCCGCAAAATAATTAGCTATACCGTATTTTCCAGACTTGTACGTCGTTTCTTTACATAAGCCTACTGTGATTTATTCCAAAGTGACTTATATGATGCATTTAATGTAAAATAATCTAAATTAAGCCTTTTAAAAGATGAGTATCCCTGTGGTATGTTTGCAGCATGCACGAAAGATGCCCAGTTGATGCAAAGAATAGAATTTATATCTACAGAGAAGAAAGCCCTGTGTAGACTCTGCCCTGGTATGAGTTGTGTTGAGCTATTCATTAGCTTGTTTGTTTGATGAAAAAAGACTAAATTTAGTTGCAATAAATGCGTTAAGAATCCATACAACTGCAGCAGTGGAGGACTATTATTTTGCTCCAGAAGAACTGATGACGGCACGGTTTGATCTTCGGCTGACCAATCAGCAGAAAGGGGCATTTAATTCCCGCCCACATGCAGAAATCAAATATTCAAGCTGTTTATTAATTTTCCACCCAAAAACGAAAAACGAAAATTTAAGCTGAATTCTCGTTTCTCGTTTTTTGGAAAAAAACTAAAAAACAAAAAAGGAGCTGTTTTCTCTTTTTTCTACTTTCAATATTAAATCAAAAAAACGAATGATCGAATGATACATGGATTTACTTGACCACACCATCCCATCTGGATTTTTTTTTTTTACAATTCGACCACTGCTTAAAGGAGACATCGGATGCCCATTTTCCACAAGTTGAAATAATTCTTTAGGGTCGTAATGAAAAGTCTATAACATACTTTGATTAAAAATGTCTCAATGGTAGTGTAAAAAAACACCATTTTTACCCTGTCAAAAACAACTCTTTCCAGATCAAGCCGTTTTGGGAATGTTCTTAAGCTAATTGAGCTATGCCCACCACGCCCCTCCTTTCCGGTTTTTTGTTATTCGGGGCGCGTTACCATCAAAACGGAAAATAAAAAAACTCGTATGTTCACTTTTATAGCAACTCCAAAAACAAACCTGCGTTCTTACGAGACGTTGTCAAAATCGCGCACAAGGTACAACTGGACTGAGGGGCGGAGATATGCTAATAAGGGACTGTCCGGCAGCGGTTGTGGGCGGGGCGTGAGCAATATGAGTAATACTGATCGAAAATCAAAAACGGCTTGATAATTGAGACGGTTCAGGTTTTTTGGGGATTAACAAAAAAGGAGTGAATGTATGTTTCTTATTGTAGGGTGGTTGTGTCCACACACTGATGAGACACATTTATATGCAAACGCCATCCAAAGAGTGAATTTTGCATCCTTTTATTATTTCTCAGCCAAGACTGCTGCACATTTCTTTGTGAAATTGAAAAATGTCAAATAATAAAACTAACTTGAAGATTTTAAACAAATCCCAAATCAAATAAATAAATAATACAAAAGAAAGCTCTTCAATAAGCAAACTAAAATTACAGTAAACCCCTGCATTTAACAAAGATGCTGCATGCATGCAGCATGAGCAGTTTTTTATTTAAATTAGATTGTATAATTTCAAAATCTGAAGCAAAAACAGAACTGACTGAGTTTGACTTCAGCTTTGTGAAACAAAGAATAAAAAGATAAGATGAAAGAAACAGCAGACGGTCTGAATGAGGCGCAGATTCATTCTCTGACAGCAGGTGGCGCTTATGAACAGAAGGCTTATAAATATACTTAAAGGGGTCAATGATGTTGCTAAAAAGAACAATTTTGTATATTTGGTGTAATGAAATATGTTTATACGGTTCAAAGTTTAAAAAACACATTATTTTCCACAAACTGTACAATATTGTTTCTCCTCTATACCCCGCCTTCCTGAAACGCGTTGTTTTTTACAAAGCTCATCGTTCTGAAAAGCGAGGTGTGCTGTGATTGGCCAGCTATCCAGTGCGTTGTGATTGGCCGAATACCTCAAGCGTGTGACGGAAATGTTACGCCCCTCACCATACTGTGATGATGCCGTTAGGCCGGAGGGATGAGACAAAAACATTAAAACCCATTACAATCGAGGCATTCGTTGTATCCAGTGGGGACATAATTACTAATTTTATAATGACTTATACTGTCTTTTTAGCGTTGCATTGCATCTTGCCGCGTAAACATAAAACCATGACTGCATTTGTGATCGGAGAATGAGAAACGACAAACAACAAGCTGCTACTCTACACTGCTCAAAACTCAACGTTGAATATCATGGGCAACGAAAAAAACAGCCAGGCCTAGGTGAGGGTGGAAGCACCGGTCTTAGCGGGCGCTGAGGACGGGAGAGAGTGAGTGAGGCTGGGCCTGGGACTCCGCTTCTCCACGGTGAACAAAGTTTTTGTATTTCCTCAGCGACCAGCACAGATATGCTCTAGGCATGACGAAGTGGATATTGGCCTCTTTTGGAAGACCAAACAAAGTAGTTTCGCTTCACAACGAAGCACACAGTGTCTTTACGACATGGCGGCAGCAACAACAATACTACAGCGAGAATAAAAAGTACGCCTTCTTTCTTTGCGTGAACATCTGGGAGGCGTGTTATGCAAATCCTCCCACATAGTGAGGTAGATATGTGGGGGCGTGTTAGAACGAGCAGTTTTAGGTAGGCGTGGCTGACTCTTAACTTTTATAAAGAATATCTCTTTGGATTTGAGACTTTAGTCTTTGCAACTTTACAGATATTATTTATGCACCAAGAGCTTGTAACACTCCAAAGAGAAAAGGAAAAATTTAAATCGCAAAAAAAAAAAAAAAAAAAACCAAACCAAAAAAAAAAAAAAAAAAATCGCATCATATGACTCCTTTAATATGCATTATACAGAGGCAAGATATCATCTAAACTTCTCTGAAGACAGTCAGTTCCCTTCAGACGTACATTCATATAAAGCCTCAGTTGTATCGCGATTCGTTACCACCTGAACCGACTTGAATCAAACATATTTCATCGATTTTTCAACCGGATGCATCGTTACATCCCGAGTACACACCTGACAGTGAAGGACTGTGTTTGCAGATATCTGCACGAGCGACAGGAGCAGACCAGGCAGGACATGAAGGGTCTGGAGGAGACCGTCGTGAGTAACTACAGCACTTCAGACTCAAATGATCTGAATATGAATTATAATGAGATTTCTGACACTCTACGTTTGTCTTTGAAAGGCTCGTGAACTCCAGTCGCTCCACAACCTGAGGAAGCTGTTTGTTCAAGACCTCACGACTCGAGTCAAACGGGTGCGTTCAGCCGAACCTCAAACACTCAGATCAAGACTCAAATCATGAGGAATCACGCAGGAACTGACCTGCTGAAAAATGTCACGAAAAACTAAATTATGACTGATTAAGGAGCACAAAAGACAGGAACACTTTACAATAAGTTAATGCATTTAGCAACCTGTTAATGCATTAAATGACACGAATAACAACATTTATTTATAAAACATTTAAACACAAAATATATTTATCCAAAATGCTATAGAATATGCTATGCTGAAAAATGTCACGAAAAACTAAATTATGACTGATTAAGGAGCACAAAAGACAGGAACACTTTACAATAAGTTAATGCATTTAACAATCTGTTAATGCATTAAATGACACGACCTAACAACATTTAGTTAGAAAAAATTTAAAACAAAATATATTTATCCAAAAATGCTAAGAATTATCCTATAATTCCCACATATTTTGAAAAAATGTTGTATTATTATAAGAATATATTCACAAATTGTATAATTATAGATATATTATTATATAATTAAAAATTTTATAATTTATAAAGAAGAGTTAAATCCCTAAATATATTATTACATATATTATAACCAGATTTATATTACAGTAGATATTAGACTATAACTACCTACATCCTGGCTAGCCTGGTAGAATAACTGATACATGGATAAAAATATTAAAGTACAGTTTAGGCAGGCAGTAAAGATATGTAATAACATAGAACCTGAAAAGATTCAAACTAAAAGGTAATGGATAATTTTACATATTTGATCAAATTACTAAAAATATTATTATATATGGACAATAGATATGAATATGAAACTATAGTAGTAGATAATACTTTAAATTTAATACGCATATTATAATATACAATAGATATAATATCTATATAACGATATATAAGGCCTACCGATAATCATTTTTTTGTCGGCTTTTACTATTATATTTTACACTGTCGAAAAAAAAAAAAAAAAAAAAAAAAAAAAAAAAATGCTACAAAAAAATATATATTATCTTAATCAAATATAAATAAATATGATTTCCTGTAACAATGCAATCAGTTGTTTTGTTGTTTATTGTTATGAATTTTTTTTAGTTAATAACAGGACACCGCTTTAGTGGTTAATTCAGGTTGGCTCAGGTCCATTAAATAATAGTGATTTATGATGTAAAATGTATTAGTATATCTTGAAAGTAACAGGAACTAAGATTAATAAATGCTTTAGAAGTATTTTTTTATTGTTAACTAATGTAACCTTACTGTGAAACCTTTTTTATTAATTTTTTTATGCAAAAACATTTAACATACAGTAACATACAAACACAAAACACATGATGCCAGTTTCCCGCGATCCACGAATGATAGTTCAGAAGTACATACATTAAATGTAAAGTTCAGGGTCCATGTAATCATTTCAGAGTACACAGATTAAAGGAGATATAAGCCTGCCTTCAACAGATTTTCCATAAGTCCCCAATATGAGCTTCGCACATCACAAATAAATAAATAAATAAATAATTAAATTAAAAATGAATAAAAGGTGACCACAATTCCAAATAAGACCTAATACTCTTCCTAGCTACAGCAGCCATCTGTTCCATTACCATGTGCTCTAATACATTCAACCAAAGGTTCATATTTAATGATTGCTTACTTACTCCAATGTTGGAGAATAGCCTTTTTTGCTAGAATCAGGGCAATGTAAACCAACTTTACATAATGTGATGCAACATCTATCTCCAACCCTAAGCGATGGAGAAACTGGTATTTCTATATCGAGTAACATCTGCAATTTCTCTGTAACCCCCAACCAAAACCTTATTGCTAAGTGTTACACTAAAGAGTAGAAAACCCAATCGTATGAGCATTTCTCCTCACCTGTCCTCCTCCTCCTCGTCTTCGTCTGTGTTTCAGAGCTCTGAGCTGGAGCGGGATGACAGCGGAGGCTGTTCCACACAGAAACAGAAGATCTCCTTTCTCGAGAACAACCTGGAACAGCTCACAAAAGTTCACAAGCAGGTCAGGAAGAACAATCAGATCCCGGAAATCTGTTGCGTGCAAAAAAAAATCTGTTTTCCTCTAATAATGCAATGTTAATTGTATTATAATAGCCTCATTTACATAACTAAAGGATGTCAGAGAGATATGTGACCTTAAGTGTTAAGTCGCTGGGGGATATTTGTAGCAATAGCCAACAATACATTGTATGGGTCAAAATTATAGATTTTTCTTTTATGCCAAAAATCATTAGGATATTAAGTAAAGATCATGTTCCATGAAGATATTTTGTACATTTCCTACCGTAAATATATCAAAACTTAATTTTTGATTTGTAATATGCTTTGCTAAGAACTTCATGTGGACAACTTTAAAGATGATTTTCTCAGAATTTAGATTTTTTTTTTTTTTGCACCCTCAGATTCCAGATTTTCAAATAGTTGCATCTCAGCCAAATATTGTCCGATCCTAACAAACCATACATCAATTGAAAGCTTAGCTTTCAGATGATCTATACATCTCAATTTCGAATAATGGACCCTTATGACTGGTTTTGTGCTCCAGGGTCACACATATATAAAGACATATTCATCTCTCGCCTCTTGCTCAGCTGGTTCGTGATAATACAGATCTGCGCTGCGAGCTTCCGAAGCTGGAGAAGCGTCTTGGTTCTACGGCGGAGCGGGTTCGAGCGCTGGAGGACGCGCTGAGAGAAGCCAAAGAAGGAGCCATGAAGGACCACCGGCGCTACCAGCAGGAGGTCAAGCACATTAAAGACGCCATGAGCGGCAGAAACGTTTTCAGACGGCCTCACGCTGCGCTCATCGGTCAGTGCAGCTCCCACGACGCTCGAGCATCATCTCTACTCCACATCACATGAAGTAGCTTTCATTTTATTTCGCTAGAAATTTTTCTTACATTTCACCATAACTATGTCATGATATACGTATAACATTGCTATAAAATATTGATGCTTCCTCATACCTTGAAATAAGATGCAATATTCTAAATATTAAGATTTAAAAATAAAAATGTATATAAAAATTATTTATTAAATACTAACCAATATTCCCATTATTCGTAAAAGTAACTATGTTGGTAATTAGGAATTGTACTGACATAAATAATTGACATATTATATTAACTTAGTGACTATGATTAAAAGTGAATTTCTATTTATTCCCTTTCTAAAAGATTATTATATATATTAAATACTAATCTAAAATGATTTTATAAATAAATACTTACTAAAAGCATATAAATATACTAAGTAATGCATTAATAATTAATAATATCTTATAACTAAAAAATTATGAAGATTATTATAATATTCGTACAATTTTATAATTTTTCAGTAAATCATTTGGTAAATTGACTAAAAATATTCAACATGGTTAGGTTACATTAAATTACATTATACCATTAAATATGTTTTCTAATAAATTTATAATATCATTTATACATAATATTATTAATGCTATATTGTATAAATAATTTCTTAGTTTAATAAAAATATTAAACATGATTAGAATTTCTTAAATATATTTCATAACATATTTATAATATTATAATCTCATTATAATTTTTAATTGTATAAAGCATTTATTAAATAAATAATTACTAAAATCATATAAATCTACTAATTAATCATTAATAATATTATAATATTTATAATAAAAAATTATGAAGATATTAGAATATTAGTATATTATATTATAAATAATTATTAAATGACTAAACATATTACCAACATGGGGTAGGTACATTAAATAGATTTTCTAATAAATTGTAATATCATATTATATCATAAAAGCTATAATTGTATAATATAATTTATTAATTTACATTAGTAGAAAGCAATGTAGATTGGTAATTTCATAACATCTTTATAATATTATAAATAAGTGTTACATTATAATGTCTAATTACTATTATGAATGTTAAATTGTATATATTTATAACCGTTAATATTAGACTTAATGTTATATGTCAAATGTACTCCAATAATATTTTACAATTTTATAATGCTATTTTTTGTTGTCCGCAGCCAAACCGATTCGCCCAGGACATTACCCCGCCTTCTTATCCGCCAATCACATGTTCACGCGCAGCAGGGATCAGCCAATCAGCAATGAGATGTTCAACAGCGCCACTGAAAAACCCAAAACCACGAAAACAGAGTCCAGTTTCACCGACAAGTGAGTATGAATGTTTCTGGCTCATGTTTGACTGAATTGTGGGTATGATGTGTGTTTGTTGGTCATGTTAACAGAACGCTGCCAGAGAACGAGAGACACATGAACGCCACACACAAACTCAACATCACCAACGGTAAACACACTTCCCTGACAACAACTCTTTACTTTTATTACCTGAATAAAATGTTATCGCTCAGAAGATGCTCTTTCCAGTTTAAGGGTCCAATCGGTGAAAAAAATGGCTGCATGGGACCTGATTGGAACATCCACAGATGCTATAATGTGTCTGTTTTCCAAATAAAAAGATATATTTAGAATTTCACAGCGCAGTAAATACAGGCATTTTAACACATATTCATTCTTATTTGACCAGGAAATGCCACAGATGTGAATGAAAACAGGTGAGCATGAGCGTGTGACTGTAAAGCGCTGTTTACTGTAATTAATAATTCATACTCTAATTATGTTTTCTGATGTAGTGTGTGCCACGATGAGCCGTCTGATGATCTCCAGCACAAAAACAAGCTTCACGAGCAGCGTGCCGCCGGCTAAACACACACAGACTCATCTCCACCACACCACTCACTCCCACCACAAACACACACACACACACATGCACACACACACACACACTCCACCCACACACACACCCCCAAATCTCAAACAAAACACCACACAACAACAAAAAAAGACTAAACAACACAAACACACACAAAACCCCCTTGGAGAAATCACACGCGACTAGACGAACCGCCAACAACAACAAAAAAAACACGTCCAGACAACAAACCACAACAACACGCACAACAAACACAAAAGCAACACACACAAACACTAACGCACACAAGAAGACGCAAAATAAAAAACAGGAAAAACATCAATAACAACCAACAAAAAAAAAAAACAAAACAATAAAACAAAAAGAAAAAAACAAAAAAAACAAAAAAAAACAAAAAACACCACACACACACACACACAAACCCGCGACTAAAAAAGAAACATCAAAAGATAAGCACACCCCCACAAATCAAAAACTGTCGATATCAACACACACAAACATAAATGGAGCAACCGCCCAGCACATAGATACCACTCACTAGGGATATCAACATCACTCTCACACACACACCACTCACTCCCCACACACTCACCACACCACCACACACCACCACACTCACATCACCACACCGCACACACTGCACACACACACGCACACACCACACACACTCGCCACTCTCACTCTCACTCACACACACACACACACTCACTCTCACTCTCACACACACACACACACACACACACACACACACACACACACACACACACTCACTCCCACACACACCCACACACACACAATGCACACCCCACACACATGCACAACACACACACACTCCCTCACTTCCCGCAACTCACTCACACACACAGAACACCAACCCTCACTCTCACTCTCCCACACCCCCACACACTCCCCTCTCCCTCTCCCCCCCCCACGCACCCCCCCACACACTCGCACTCCTCTACAACCCACACTCACCCATCCCTCCCACCCCACACACACTCACTCACACCCCCACCACACCCCACCTATCTCGATGTCTGTTTCTCTTCTTTTCTCTGTCTCTGCCTGGTTTTAAAAGATTCTGCGCATCTCAAGCCACATCTGCTGAATGTGAATAATGCTGGTGAACTTGATGATGGACTCGTGGATGTGTGTTAGAATTGGTTTTATGTGATGCATGATGGACAAACAGGCCTGTCGCAGAGCTTGCTATTAAATATGTTTCAATAAAGAGAATCCAGTCTATGAATACCTGTGTTTTTTTAATTCAACAGTGCATTTATACAATGCATTGATGAATGAATCCATGCAAATTAGCTGATATTCTAATGAAAACAAATGGTAAATTCATCATGAAATATAAATTCTTATTATATATATGTTGCAGAACTTCCCATTAAAACGTTTAAATTAAATCAAATCAAAATAAATTAAATTAAATTAGTAATTTAATAATGCATTTATACAATGCATTGATTATAGATCATGCAAATTAGCTGATATTCTAATGAAAACAAATGGTAAATTCATCATGAAATATAAATTCTTATTATATATATGTTGCAGAACTTCCCATTAAAACGTTTAAATTAAATATTAAATTAAATGCACTACTTTCAATTCAAAATGCATTTATATACCTGTATTGATTAAGGAAATTAAAATTTTCATTTCAATAATTTAATTTTACAATTCAATTTTGAATGGTGCCCATGCAATTCGCTGACATTCTATGAAACCAAATAGATAAATATATATATACTTACAGAATATACTGTAGTTGAAGAATATAGTTTAGAGATGAAATCAACAACTGATGTTGACGTGAACGTCATTTATTGGATCAAGTGTCCATATCTGAACCTGTGTCATTCAAATAATAGTAATAAACAAATAAAAATAATAATGATATCATCTCTCTAACTGAGAGATAAAGGTAATTTAAGGACGGGTCAATGTCTAAACAAGTCAACAAGTGCATCTGACCTACAAGCGCACGAATGATTAGAATGTGTGATTAGAGACTGGCTGTGATCATGTCTAAGTCATACACATATTCATGCATATATGTCGAGAGATGCTTACTGTTGTTATTATTAGAGAGCGCGGTCGCAGGGCAGCAATGCTTTTCTGAACAGATCGTCGGCTGTGGAGCTGAACGCTGACACACTGATGACATGAAGGAGCAAAGCTCAGATATAAACACACGTACAGTCAGCGCTGACAGAAACACGGACGCTCAGCTGACGGTGAGTAGCCATCAGCATTCTGTATCTTCTGGATCAATAAGATTCACATTCAGTGATTAATATGATATTAGTACAGATTTAAGGCGTGTTATAGGAGACTTTCTTACTTTTAACGCATATTAATAAAAGGCAAATCTCACAAAATCGGTCAAAACTGTCCACAGGTCATTATTATATATGTATATTTTATAATTATATTTATATCTTGAATTAATTATATTAGAATGATATTAATTATTATATTTATTTTATTTGTCATTAGTTTTAGTTTTTTTATTTATTTTTACTTATTAATTTAAATAAATAAAAAATAGGAAAACTATTTTGTTTACATGTGATATTTTCCTGATACACATTCCTCCCACATTATTGATCAATACTAAAATAAGAATTATAAATAATGAAATATTTTTAATTGTAGTGTTTATAGATCATGGTGCTATTTATAGCACTGACATTAATTTGTGATGATTTAAATAAAAAATTGTATTAATATTTTCTTGAAATTAAAACTTGTACATGTTAAGTGAGAGCAATAAGAATAAATGATTCACCATTGAGAATAATAAAATAAAATTAAAAAATAATAAGCATTTATAGTGAAGCATTTTCTTTATGTTTTATTTGATGTCTAAACATTTAAGTAATCAATTTCTTTCTTGCTGATTTTGGGGTGAAATATGACCTAGACATGTTTTATGAGATTTATTCATGACCTTCTTACAAATACTTTAATGTAGCAGATTTTTTATGATGCTTTCTTAACTAAAATAGTAAAGACAATGCATTCAATTCATGAAGTCAGAGATTCCTTGACATTTAATAGATTTCTTCATGAAGTGAGTTTTTGAAGTCATCAGATGTGAACTAACCCAGCTCTTATCAGCATTTACTGTTAATATTCATTATATTTAAGTCTGATTATTCATGGCACTGCTTTATCTCTGAAGTGAAATCATATGTGAGCAGTAGAATGCATCACACATTACCTGAGATACACGCGGTAAACACAGGGTAAACACAGGGTAAACACACGGTAAACACATACGGTACAGTGGCAGAGGTTACTGTCGGTCATGAATCTGTGTGTTGTGTGAAACAAACAGACCCGTCCTCAGTCAAACATTACCACGGTTTACATTCAGTTGGGTAACCTAGTTTAGTTTCAAACACGGGTAACTTTAGGTCAACTCATTTCAGCAGGGGTCAAAAGGTCATGATGCATTAGAACATACATGTTGTCTGTGTAACACTATGCAACACTAACAAATAAGTGTATTTAACGGACCCTTTTCACATTTCCAGGGTTATCAAAAGTGGAAGTCGCCATAGTCAGGAAAACTTTTATGGTATAACAGAAACTATAACAAATATAGTTGCATTCTCATTTGCTCCAAAAGAAAAAGACAAGATCCACGATTGAGTTTCTGTGACTTTCTAGAAGAAAACATATCAAGAGATTGGAAACACTCAAAAACCAGCGTTTAACTAGTTTACTGAAATTAAATGCAAAGGTAATAAAACACACAATATAGTGTTATTAATGTACATTAAATTTGGAAACTTCATCAGTCTGTGAAAAAGGTCTGTTATCAAATTACATGTATATGTAATATATGCAAATGTATATATTACATCATTAATGCATATATAAAGTAAATATCAAATTAAATCAAATTAATTACTGCTATGCATTTGTATTTAATTATCAAATAACTACTGTATGAAATATATGTAAATGTATACACATGTAATTACAACATTATGTCTGTGTAGTCTATATAAATAATATTACATATATATTATATATATAATATATAACCTACTACAACAACACACACAGACATACAAAAGCATTTAATACATAGATTAAATGTATAAATATTTAAATATTAATATATAGCATTTACATCTTATTTAAATATCATCTACATGATATTTAACAATTATTTTTACAATTAAATCAGATTAATTACATATATAATTTCTCAAATGTGTTCTGTTTTGTTAGGGTTGGTGTCAACAACTTTTCAAGTTTCACAAATTACATTTTATTCTGTAGCTTTTTAGACCCGCATCAATATTCTGGTGCTTTAAAGACTCCAGAAACCAAACTCCTGATCTGTACTGATGCAGAACCAGCAACTTCAAAACCATCAGCATCCAACAACATGATCTGCATGTGTTTCTTTGACATTTCACCAGGATTTGATCAACTAAAACAGACAGAGAAATCATGTCGACTCATGACACGAGTAACACGGCGGTGCGTCGCACCAGAGGACGAACAGAAAGCCAGCGTCCCGCAGAGAACGGCTCAATCAGACAGCGTGAGTCTGACCCGATCCTGTCCTGACTCTATCCTGACTCTGTCCTGCTGACTCTGTCCTGACTCTATCCTGCTGACTCTGTCCTGCTGACTCTGTCCTGACTCTATCCTGCTGACTCTGTCCTGACTCTATCCTGCTGACTCTGTCCTGCTGACTCTATCCTGACTCTGTCCTGACTCTATCCTGCTGACTCTGTCCTGACTCTATCCTGCTGACTCTGTCCTGACTCTATCCTGCTGACTCTATCCTGACTCTATCCTGCTGACTCTGTCCTGACTCTATCCTGCTGACTCTGTCCTGCTGACTCTATCCTGACTCTGTCCTGACTCTATCCTACTGACTCTATCCTGCTGACTCTGTCCTGACTCTGTCCTGCTGACTCTATCCTGACTCTATCCTGCTGACTCTGTCCTGACTCTATCCTGCTGACTCTATCCTGACTCTGTCCTGACTCTATCCTGACTCTATCCTTGACTCTGTCCTGCTGACTCTGTCCTAACTCTATCCTGACTCTATCCTGCTGACTCTATCCTGACTCTGTCCTGCTGACTCTGTCCTAGTGACTCTGTCCTGCTGACTCTGTCCTACTGACTCTATCCTGACTCTATCCTGCTGACTCTGTCCTGACTCTATCCTGACTGTGTCCTGACTCTGTCCTGCTGACTCTGTCCTGACTCTGTCCTGCTGACTGTGTTCTGACTCTGTCCTGCTGACTCTGTCCTAGTGACTCTGTCCTGCTGACTCTGTCCTGCTGACTCTGTCCGGTGTGCTACAGAATTCTTGAGGCTGCCGTCCTGCTTACCTTTCTATCCCTGCTGACTCTTTCCTGATTCTGTCCTGCTGACTCTGTCCTGACTCTGTCCTGCTGATTCTATCCTGCTGACTCTGTCCTGACTCTATCCTGACTCTGTCCTGCTGACTCTTTCCTGATTCTGTCCTGCTGACACTGTCCTGCTGACTCTTTCCTGACTCTGTCCTGCTGACTCTGTCCTGACTCTATCCTGACTCTATCCAGACTCTGTCCTGCTGACTGTGTCCTGACTCTATCCTGACTCTGTCCTGACTCTATCCTGACTCTATCCTTGACTCTGTCCTGCTGACTCTGTCCTGACTCTGTCCTGCTGACTGTGTTCTGACTCTGTCCTGCTGACTCTGTCCTGACTCTATCCTGACTCTGTCCTGACTCTATCCTGCCTCTGTCCTGCTGACTCTGTCCTGACTCTATCCTGCTGACTCTGTCCTGCTGACTCTGTCCTGACTCTGTCCTGCTGACTCTGTCCTGACTCTATCCTGCTGACTCTGTCCTGACTCTATCCTGACTCTGTCCTGCTGACTCTTTCCTGATTCTGTCCTGCTGACTCTGTCCTGACTCTGTCCTCACTCTGTCCTGCTGATTCTGTCCTGCTGACTCTGTCCTGACTGTATCCTGACTGTATCCTGACTCTATACTGACTCTATCCTGCTGACTCTGTCCTGCTGCCTCTGTCCTGACTCTATCCTGCTGACTCTGTCCTGACTCTATCCTGACTCTGTCCTGACTCTGTCCTGACTCTGTCCTGACTCTGTCCTGCTGACTCTATCCTGACTCTATCCTGCTGACTATGTCCTGACTCTATCCTGACTGTGTCCTGACTCTGTCCTGCTGACTCTATCCTGACTCTATCCTGCTGACTATGTCCTGACTCTATCCTGACTGTGTCCTGACTCTGTCCTGCTGACTCTATCCTGACTCTATCCTGCTGACTCTGTCCTGCTGACTCTGTCCTGACTCTATCCTGACTCTGTCCTGCTGACTCTGTCCTGACTCTATCCTGCTGACTCTGTCCTGACTCTATCCTGACTCTGTCCTGCTGACTCTGTCCTGACTCTATCCTGACTCTATCCTTGACTCTGTCCTGCTGACTCTGTCCTGTTGACTCTGTCCTGAGTCTGTCCTGCTGATTCTGTCCTGCTGACTCTGTCCTGACTCTATCCTGACTCTATCCTTGACTCTGTCCTGCTGACTCTGTCCTGTTGACTCTGTCCTGAGTCTGTCCTGCTGATTCTGTCCTGCTGACTCTGTCCTGACTCTATCCTGACTCTGTCCTGACTCTGTCCTGCTGACTCTGTCCTGACTCTATCCTGACTCTGTCCTGACGCTGTCCTGACTCTGTCCTGACTGTATCCTGACTGTATCCTGACTCTATACTGACTCTATCCTGCTGACTCTGTCCTGACTCTATCCTGACTCTGTCCTGACTCTATCCTGCTGACGCTGTCCTGACTCTATCCTGACTCTATCCTGACTCTATCCTGCTGACTCTGTTCTGACTCTATCCTGACTCTGTCCTGACTCTGTCCTGCTGACTCTGTCCTGCTGACTCTGTCCTGACTCTATCCTGCCTCTGTCCTGCTGACTCTGTCCTGACTCTATCCTGACTGTATCCTGACTCTGTCCTGCTGACTCTTTCCTGATTCTGTCCTGCTGACTCTGTCCTGACTCTATCCTGACTCTGTCCTGCTGACTCTTTCCTGATTCTGTCCTGCTGACACTGTCCTGCTGACTCTTTCCTGATTCTGTCCTGCTGACTCTGTCCTGACTCTATCCTGACTCTGTCCTGACTCTGTCCTGACTCTGTCCTGCTGACTCTATCCTGACTCTATCCTGACTATGTCCTGACTCTATCCTGACTGTGTCCTGACTCTGTCCTGCTGTACCTGACTGTATCCTGACTCTGTCCGCACTCTGTCCTGACTGTATCCTGACTCTGTCCTGACTTTATCCTCTGTCCTGACTCTATCCTGTGTATCCTGACTCTGTCCTGCTTATTATCCGCTGTCCTGAAGCAAATGAAATCCTTCTGACCACAAATAATGTCCTGACTCTATCCTTGACTCTGTCCTGCTGACTCTGTCCTGACTGTATCCTGACTCTGTCCTGCTGACTCTGTCCTGACTCTATCCTGCTGACTCTGTCCTGACTCTATCCTGACTTATCAGTGTAAATGACTGCTCTATTCAGTGTCTCTGTCTGTCTGCAGATGATAATCACACAAATATGAGCGATGCAACACTTAGAAATGAAGACATGGAGGTGAGACACTTTCAAAAATAATAATATACTGTAGTATTTTAATTGCAATATTTTTATGCCATGTTTGTATTTGCTGTACTTCCTTTAATTTAGGAAGATTTAAATGGAAAAAAATGTATTGAAGTAATTTTACAGATTCATTAATGTCTTAAATAATTTAATAATTCAGCTTAAACTAATTTAATAATTTATAATTACTTTATTATTTTGTATTGGAGATCAGCCTTAATTAAGTGGAGTAAAAGTTTATACTTTTTTTTATTGAAATCTCAATACATGACTTGTTTAGCTGATTTTTTAAAATTCGAATCAGTTTAAATTCATTAAATAATTTAATAAAATTAATTTAACACATTTTTCATTTAAATCAGCTTAATTAATAATTTATTTAATTTTTAAAATGTAAAACAACTTAATTTAGTCAAATTAAATTTAATATACCTTTTTGCCATTTAAAACAGCTTAAAGTAAAATCCCATGATGTATAATACCGCATACAAATGATTCAACTAAAATATCATGATTGTTTGTATGAGAATGTGAGAGAAAATTTTATGAAAACAGTATCAAAATATACAAAATACAAAAATAGTATTAAAATGTCTTTTAACTAAATATATGTTCTTTTTTTTAGACTGGGTTATGTTTTTTAGATAAAATTACTTGAATAATTAATAAACTTACTTTTACTAGTAATTTCATCTAAAATAAGCAAACAAACAGCAACAACAACAACAATGCATAAATAATAATACTAATAAAAATAAATAAATAAACACATGATAACCCAGTCTAGGGTGATTTGTTGGTCTCAGACTGAGCAGTTAAAAATGCCAAACCCTCTTAGACCAGCACAGACCAGCTCCACTAGAGCGCTTCTTGATTCTTGACTCTGATGTGTTTGTGATCAGAGGATGAAAGTGGAGCTGATCCGACATGTTCAGTCCCGCCTGAACGAGCTGCTGGAGCGAGCGCTGTCAGACTCCATGCAGTCGCTCTGCAGGAACACACACACACACCCGGATCACACACACACCCACGACAGGTGAGCGCCTCTGTGATGTCACTTCCTGCCAGGCAACTTGAATTCTGAAGGAGGTTTGAATGCACATCCAGCATCTCTTGGTTTTCAGGCACAAACCGGATCAGGGGAAGGTGTTTGTGGCCCGGTGCTCCCTGCTGGAGTGAGTATTAATACTGCTGCTTACTCACTGGAGACTCATTAGTCATTCAGTGGAGAGTGACTACCCTAGCAACCACATAGCAACCACCCGAAAGACTTATCTCACTATCTTACACGCATCTCATGAAAAAGAACATAAAAGATGAACAGCCTAGTTTACATTTATTAATATAACAGATGCCTTTATCCAAAGTGACTTAAAAAATAGGAAAAATAAAAATACAAGGAATTGCTGCGATTCAAACCTTAAAAATGTACCAAAAGATTTCACCGCATTATTGATTGATTGATTAGTATTTTAATGATGAATGAAAAAAATACACTGAAATAATCTGTCAATAATTGCTGCAAATCAAACTTAAAAAATTTACCAAAAGACTTCAGAGGATTTGTAAAAATTTATTTGTGTCTTTGTTTTTTTGTATTTGAATGATTAACTAGTATTATGAATATTAATTTTATTGTTCATTATAATACTATTATTGTATAATTATATCTACCAAAACGCCAAAAGAACTTCAAATTCAGAGCAAATAGTTTTGGTTAAAAAAATGTAACGATAAGTCTGATATTATTAATATTATTTAATATTAAATTAACTATATTATATATGTCATATTATTAATATAATTTGCAATTAAAAAATGCCCAAATACTTGCAAATTCAGAGCAGATTTAAAAAAAAATAATTTTAACGGTAAATTAATATTATTAAATAAATTTTCTTGTATCATATTAATATTATTGTTACTTATAGCTGCAGAATCTTCAGACCATTTGAGTAATTGGACGTTTTAAAGCTTTGTTGCAATTCAACATTTAAAAAAGGCCACAAGATGTCAATCAGGAGGCAAATCTTCTTAACTGTTTTTTTCTATGACAACTTAAAATTTATAATGCTTATTAACGTTATTGTATTATTAAAGATACAAATCATCAAAAATGTGATCAATTTAATTATTTAAAGCGTTATTGCAATACAAATTAAAAAAATGTACCAGAAGGCTTCAAATGCAGAGCAGATTTTCTTTTTAATTTTTTATGATGACTTACAATTGTGATATTAATATTATTATATCATTAAAGATGCAAATAGTCAGAAATGTGAAGAATCAGACTATTTAAAGCTGCAAAACATTAAAAGCCAAAAATGAAAGGTCACAACCTAACAAACAATTTCATAAGGAAATGAAAGATAAGTCAGTTGTTCACGTGTCTCTCTCCAGTGAGTTATTCGAGATCAGTCACATCAGGACCATCTATCACATGTTCATCGCCGCTCTCTTGCTGTTCATCATCAGCACGTTAGCAGTGGACTACATCGACCAGGGCAGGTGAGAGTGTGTGTGAGAGAGTGAGTGCGTGTGTGTGTGTGTGTGAGAGAGAGAGTGTGTGTGTTTGTGTGTATGTGTGAGAGAGAGTGTGTGTGTGTGTGAGTGTGTTGGTGTGTGATAGCGAGTGGTGTGTGTGTGTCATGTGAGAGACGATGTGTCGTGTTTGTGTGTATGTGTGAGAGCGAGTCGTGTGTGTGTGTGTGGTGGTGAGAGAAGAGAGAGAGTGTGTGTGTTTGTTGTATGTGGAAGAGAGGGTGTGTGTGTGTGTGTGTATGGGTGTGTGAGAGAGAGAGTGTGTGTGTGGGTGTGAGAGAGAGTGGTGTGTGTGTGAGAGAGAGAGAGAGAGAGAGAGTGTGTGTGTGTGTGTGTGTGTGTGTTTTTTGTGTGTGTTTGTGTGTGTGTGGGTGAGAGAGAGAGTGTGTGTGTGTGTGTGTGTGTGGAGAGAGAGAGAGAGGAGAGAGATTGTGTGTTGTGGTGCATGTTTATGTGGTTTTTATTAGGGACACAAATTTGTACAATAACTGGATAATGACATAGGTAATGGTACAACGAGAGGTAGATTTTGAGGACATCTTTCAGTGTCCCCCGTACTCAGGGGAATACCGGACATGCGTATAATGAAGTTCAAAGAACATGCCAGTATTTTAGTTTGAAAGATGATGAATAGCACAAGCATGGGGTTCTTCCTTACCCTAGGGGTACGGTTTAGACGAGGGGTAGGTTTGTAAAGGAATAGAATATATGAGTTTGTACAGCAGTATCAAAAAACCATGATACGCCTATTGAGAGTCCCATACACTGGAAAAACAAGGCGACGGGTGTATGTGTGAGAGAGAGATGTCGTGGTGTGTGTGTGTGTGTGAGAGAGAGAGAGAAGAGAGAAGAGAGAGTGTGTGGTGTGTGTGTTTGTCTAGGTTTTTATATATCCTTGGTGGGGACTTAAACCTGAATACACACAGACTCATGGGGACTTGTCACTGTGGGGACCTAAATTGAGGTCTCCACGGGTAAACAAGCTAAAAAATCACACAGAATGAAGTTTTTTGAAAAATCTAAAAATGCAGAAGTTTCCTGTAAGGGGTAGGTTTAGAAGTAGGGTTGGTGTAGGGCAATAAAAAATACAGTTTGTACAGTATAAAAACATTACGCCTATGTTATGTCCCCACAAGAGCAACCATACAGGTGTTAGTGTGTGTTTGTGTGAGAGTAGAGTGTGTGTGTGTGAGGAAGATAGGAGAGAGAGAGAGAGAGTGTGTGTGTGTGTGAGAGAGAGAGTGTGTGTGTGTGAGAGAGAGAGTGTGGTGGGTGTGTGTGTGTGTGTGTGTGTGAGAGAGAGAGAGAGAGTGTGTGGGGGAATAAAGCATCAGAATTAGGACTGGTTGACTGAGTGTGAGTGTCGGTGTGTTTCAGCGGGTTCTTGGTTCTGGACGTTGATCGTTTTATATTACGCGTTCGGGGACAAAAAACTCAAGTTTTGGGGACGGTCGTTGGGGCCGGGGCCCCTCTTCATGCTCGTGGTACGCTCTGCTCGGGCCGTATTACATTCTGAGCGTCTGGGCTTCACTGAACCACAGCCGAGGCTGGAGGACGTGTGTGTCTGCGGCGGCAGCGCTAACACTGTGTGCTGCTCAAACGAGCATGCTGGGAATATTTCCAGTTTACATCGTCCTGCATTATCAGCTGCCGCCAGCTTCACGATTCATCATCATATTAGAGCAGGTACAATAACACAGTACTGAGTACACTAACACAGGCCTGTGTGTTTGCATTAGAGAAATACAGGTGATTTACTTACTTAATTAGAAAATTACATGTAAACTATGTATATACATGTAATGTTGCTAATTAAAATTAAATCAATTAAATTAAATAATATTCATTTACTTATTAGGAAATCATTTATTATTTTATTATTTATCGTATTTAAACACAAATATATATATATAAATACACATACATAAAAATGAAAAATATATTTTTCACACACGACCGCTTCTGCTCTCGCTCTCGACACACACACACCCACACACACATGGCTACTCTCTGGCTCTCTCTCACCCACAGACACACACACATTGCTCTCCGGACGTCTCTCCATCTCACAACACCACACACACACATCTCTCTCTCTCTCCTCTCTCACACACACACACACACTACGCCTCTCATCCTCTCACACACACACACACACACACACATGCTCTCTCTCTCTCATTCTCGCTCACACCCACACACCACACATGCTCTCTCTCCTCATCTCTCACACACACACCACAGCCGCTCTCTTCACACACCCACACACCCCCCACGCTCCTCCTCTCTCTCTCTCACACACACACACCACACACACACACACACACACTCTCTGTTTCTCTCACACACACACACACACAACACACCTCTCTGATCACCATACCACACCACACACACACACACGCTCTCATCACACACCACACACAAATTTCTCCACACTCACACCACGGCTCTCACACACTGCAGTTCACCCACCCACACACACACACAATTCCCCATCTCTCACACACACACCACACACACACACGCTCTCACACACACACGCACACACACAGAGAATATTCACACACACACACACACACAGACCACACACACACACACACACAACACACGCACACGCTCTCCTCACCACTCCACACCAACACAACACACACACGCTCCTCGCACCCCACACACCACACACACACTGCTCTCTCACCCGACACACACACACGCCAACCACACGCCGCTCTCACACCTCACACACACACCCCACACCTACCCGCTCTCTCACCCACACACACATCACACCACACACGCTCTCTCACTCTACACACACACACACACCCTCTCCCACACACACACACACACACGACACACACCCCGTACTTTACGCTCTCAGTCACACACACACCCGACGCACACGCTCTCTCACACACTTCACATACACCCACACACACACACAACCTCTCTCACACCCACACACACACACACACCCACGCGCTCACACACACAGACACACACACACACACACGCTCTCACAAACACACACACACACAACACCCACCCACACGCCACTCTCACAGATCAACACACACACACACAGACACACCGCTCTCGTCACGCCCACAACTCACACGCTCTCACACACACACCCCAGCCCACACACACACAGTTGAGCTCTCCCCTCACACACCACACACCCTCGCTCTCCACACACACCCAACACACACACGCTCTATCAGCCCACCCACACACAGCTCTCACACACACCACGCTCTCACACACACACACACCCACATACCACACACCCCAGGTATAAATTTATTTATAAATGATAATGTTATTAAATACTATCTGCATAATTCAATCAATTATAGCAAATCATGTAATTAGTAAATTAGTCCGTAAATTAAGTATAATTATATTATTTGAAATATAGCATATTTGAATATCACCACATTATATATATATTATATTTATTTCTTTTGACTGATTTTATTAAGTATATTACTTAGTATTCGGATATTTTAAACAGAATATAAAAAACCCACTAAAATTATATACAATGAAAAAAAATCATAATTAGTATTTTTTCACACACACACCCACACCAATTATTTATATGATTAATATACATCTGCATAATAAAATAAATGAAAATTATTATTAATTATTATAAATCATATCATCACAATTACTGATATTTCAATCAAATTAATAATCTATATAAACATATAGAGTTTCAGAAGTTCCATTACATCATACACTGTGAAGATAGAGGTTAAATAAATGAATGGTTAACAAAGTAGGTTTTTATGAGATATTGTGCCAGATTTAAAGCAATGCCCAGATCATTGTGCCAAAGTTTATTTGGGGTTCATGGTCCAAAGTCTGCAGTCCTTTGCCAAATTAAATAGCTCACTACATTACTGGCAGCACATCATCACAGAAAACAGTAAAACACAGATGTGCTCAAACTGGGTCAGAGGTCAGCGGCCTACAGGACAAACCCAGTCAGATCCGTATAGTTTGTGATGAGAGAAGAGCCTCGTGTAAGTGCAAACCTGCCAAATCCTGCTTTTCCTCCACAGATCAGATTTGTGATGAAGAGCTACTCATTTATCCGTGAAACTACACCGGCCGTTCTCAAAAACACACCGCAGAAGGGTAACGCCGTTCAGCACTCCATGCATCTTCATACACAATGCATGCATTTTTAAGCGAAGAAAGAGCATGCCGATTATTTTATATTACAATGCCGGATTCAGGGAAGGTTAATGCTGTAACCCTAAGCTTCACAGGGAACCTCGCGTCATTCCATCTCTCTCCAGCTATCTGGACTTTCTGTTCTGCCCGACTCTGATCTATCGGGAGGTTTATCCGCGGTAACAGCTCTCGTTGTGACACACCACTGTATTACAGACTAACAAATCAATATCCTCACTGTTTGTTGTTCTCTTTCAGAAAACCTCGTACCCAGGTGGAATCGGGGCATGAACGTGAAGGTTCAAGGTCGCTCATGGCAACCAACATATCTGGGTCATAGTCCCACCCAGAAACATAAAATAAGGGAAATTGTATTCGTAATATACTATGTTATTTTGATAAAGAATGCTTTGAATGCGAACATACTTTCATGATAATACACCATTCCGTAGAGTTTTATAAGTAATTGAAAATAAACCTTTTTTTTTAGAATTAAGGACATTACCATGGCAATTAACATACCAATTTTAAATATTAGTTACATCAATAAAGCTTTCACCAACTCTCTTGTTTGAGGTATGTGTGAAGAACATTAGTACCTAGTACGAAAAGTACAGGTATGTCTAGGCATTATCCTTATTACATGGATTAGATCAGCTTCTAAAAAGGACTACTTGTAAGTCGCTTAATTACTAACAAGACTAGTACGTTTTATGATACATGGATTACAGATTATTACACAATAGCAAGGAAATATCAGACGATAATTCTCATTTTTTTAATTGTTTAAATGTTCCTTTCGACAGAGCTACGCTTATAGAAAGTGTTGTGGGAGTTCAGACAAAGGACCAGTCACTAGTCAGATGTTATAATTACACAGACATTGCGATGCCACACGAGATTTGCCAGAAAAACAAATTAAAAAGTAGAAACAAATGAGTTGAATATACAAAGCTTTGTGTAAGTCATTCGTTTTATGATTTATCCCTTAACTGTCGACCCCCATTTTTAAAAAGGCAAATAAAGTGCACATTCCAAACTTAAAACAAAAGTGGTATAAAATATAAAGCTTATGTCGAATAGTAGGTTCCACTTTGAAGTCGTATAGAAAAATCTGAGGTTCGTGTGAGATTTATTAGGGCGGTCATACACAGAACAGCCAAGGGGGCTGCAATCAAAAACTCATTGATTTTCGGCACAAGTCCTAGAGTTCTCGCCTATTAAATGACACATAATACAACTATGAATCCTGAGACTCAGACCTTTCCAATGATATGTTTTTTTGTCAAGATTATAAAAGACCGTAATGCATTTGTAATATGACACTCGCCCACTAAGCGGGAGGAGACGCAACAGATGGTAAAGTACCATTTCCATGGTAACGCAATGTCCGATTTCAAAATGCTTTTCTCAGGATGAATGCTGGGCTTCTAAGCTTTCAAATGATATATAATGTTATGATGATTACATGAAGATTTGATAGAGAAAAAGGACAACAAAAAAAAGAGCGCCAAGCGTCCCACAGGTGCGACGGTGACAGTTAAGGGGTAATCCCTCTTCCTGTGCACCTTCATGTTGTTGATCATAACAAATGCAATATATTTTCTTCCTCTTTGTATTTTCATATCAATATGGTACAAGATTATCCTATTTAAATCAATGTGATAACTAATGTTAGGTCTAAGGTAATCTAAAAGTAGTCCGATTACATTACCTAAAATGTGTAATGGATTACATTACTACCTACACATTTTTGTCACGTAATCTGTAATCAGTAACTAATCTACCCAGCTCTGCTTCATACACACTTATCAGGTGTTATGTTGTCTAATCGTACAGTAATACTCTCAGATTGTGTATAAGATCATCAAATGAGCAGCGAACTGATGATCCGTGATTTTATTCCCATATGAATTGAATCGATTTCTTAAGAAAGGAGTTGAAGTACGGATTGAAAATTCTAAGGGAAGAGTGTTTGTCATGAACGTTATGTCACAATACATAATATGTTTTTTGAGATTCCCCCAGCCTTAAATGCATGGTTCTTGTGTTGCTCCCAGATCTTGGCCAGTCTGTTCTATCTGTACTTCATCTTGGTGCGATTGTGCATCCCTGTGTTCACAAACAAGAGCAACCAGCCCTTCAGTACACGGACATTCATCCTGGCGCTCTTCCACGCCGCGTTTCCAGGTACCACACACACTTACACTCATAATATACACACTTACTTATGTCTTGCAT
The DNA here is from genome assembly GCA_018155175.1 of Sinocyclocheilus anophthalmus. Lineage (NCBI taxonomy): Eukaryota > Metazoa > Chordata > Actinopteri > Cypriniformes > Cyprinidae > Sinocyclocheilus > Sinocyclocheilus anophthalmus. The sequence continues at coordinate 193,431 of JADLZN010001488.1, read as the reverse complement.
TGAACAGCCAACATGAAATAGTTTCTGCACTTCCTGTGAACGCATCAGTACAAACTATTCATAAACTTTCATCAATAAGCAATAACTCCCCTCTGAAATGACTTTGAATTTCTCCGGCCGTCTGTGTGATTTGAGACCGTTTACTGTCATGTTCAGGGATGCTCATGTTAATGCTGGGTTTCTACGCATTTCTGCACTGCTGGCTCAATGCTTTTGCGGAGATGCTGCGTTTCGCTGACCGCATGTTTTACAGAGTAAGTGGAAATCTCATTAGTTTAAAGGAATAATAGTTCAGGCAAAAATGAAAATGAGCTGTAAATGTGCTCGCCCTCAGGCCGGACGAGATGTAGATGAGTTTGTTTCTTCATCAGGTTTGGAGAAATGTAGCATTGCATCACTCGCTCACCAATGGATGTGAATGGGTGCCGTCAGAATGAGAGTCCAAACAGCTGATAAAAACATCACAATAATCCACAGCACTCCAGTCCACCAGTTAACATCTGGAGAAGACAAAAGCTGAAACACATCCAGCATTAAGACGTTTTTAATCCATAATAACTCTTCCTCCAGTGAAAAAGTGTTCTGGTGTGAATCAGGAGAGAAATCTGCACAGATCAAGCAGCGTTTAAAAAGCCAAAACAGTTCTAAACAAATATTTTGGTGGATTTTGATGTGAGAGACAACAGCAGATGCACTTTTTCACTGGAGGAAGAGTTATTATGGATTATGGACTCGTATAGAAACATCTTAATGCTGGATGTGTTTCAGCTTTTGTCTTCTCCAGATGTTAACTGATGGACTGGATTACTGTGGATTATTGTGATGTTTTTAATCAGCTGTTTGGACTCTAATTCTGAAGGCACCCATACACTGCAGAGGGTCCATTGTTGAGCAACACTGATTGCAATATTTGCTTAACATGTTTTTCTCTAAACCCAACAAACGCTGATGAAGACACAAACTCAACTACATCTCGGATGGCCTGAGTTTTTTTTTGCCTGAAATATTCCTATGGTTTGTGCACTGATATATAAAACAAGCAGAAACATTTTAACAATATATAATATTCTGTACAGTAAATTTATGTCACATTGTTTTAAAAGGACTGGTGGAACTCGACGTCCTTCGCTAATTACTATCGCACTTGGAACATCGTCGTACACGACTGGCTTTATTACTACGGCTACAGAGACTTCCTCTGGGTGAGGACTGCTGCTCCTGATCCTCATGTTTGAAATGTATATCATGTTTTAATAATTCTGACATGAAAACCTCTCAATCCCTCAGCTGACGGGTCATAAGCTCCGATCGGTCGCCACGCTGTCTGTTTTTGCTGTTTCTGCATTAGTGCATGAATACGCCTTCACCTTAGGCTTCGGATTCTTCTACCCGGTGATGTTCTGCACATTCGCGGGCATCGGTGGTAAGAAAATGAGAGATCCTAGTGTGAAACATACAAAATATAATTATGAACATTGCATTAACAGTGAATGGGATTCAAAAAGAATTAAAACAAGTCATGCACAGTTTGATTTATAGAGCCAATTTCATAAAAAGTGAACTTTGTTCCAGCTAGTGAACTCCATCTCCGTCTACAGTTTTTAGTAAAGTTTGTAACGAAAATAATGTTATAAACGTGCATTTGATCAACTTTTGTTAATGCATTAACTAACAAATAAAAATAATAATGCAAATGTAATTACATTTTAATGATATTACTCTTAGTAAATGTATATTTTTATTTAATAAAATTATTATATTTTTCATTAGTCGTCTGGTATGTAGTAATAAGAATGTCAAATTAAACCTTAGAGTCTTACCAAACTTTAAAATTTATTTTATTTTTTAAAATTGTATTTGTTATTTGCTGAAAGCATTGCAGTGCAAGTCGAGATTCCTTTCTTCTTAAATAAATAATAATAAAATAAGGGCCAACATCGTTAAAGCAGTAAGGAATGCGATTTATTATATCTAAATATTAAATAATACAAAGTATAGATTTATTGATATAATGTGTTTTTTTTGCTGAATCATGCATCTAGGTTTCCTTTCTATTCTTTCTTAATAAATAGAGATGTAAATATAGAGGATAAAGAGGCCAAAATCTTAAAGCAGTAGAGGGTGTATTTATGCTATTTATAATAAATACTGAAAAACATAAATAAAGACTTATTTTTTATTGTATTTTATTTTATTGTTGCGAATTCATTGCCAGTGAATTTGACTAGGATTTCCTTTCTTCTTCAATAAATAAATATAAATAAATAGGGCCAAAATATTAAAGCAGTAAGGATGATTATTATAATAAAATATTAAAGAAATTATAGATTTAGTATTTTTTAATTATTTTAGTTTAGGTATTTTGGTTTGGCTTGTAACTTCTTGCACAGAGCATTCAGTATTCCTTCTTTATTTTTCTTTTTTTCTACTAAATAAATAATAAAAGGGCCAAAATCTTAATACGCAGTAAGGCAGTATTTATAGATAAAATTAAATACTTAATAATTGTAAATTATAGATAATTATAATAACTCATTTTAAACAAACTCATGCCTTGCTACCTTACGATTTCAGCTATCACAAAGTATTTAGACAGCATCGTGTTGCCCAAGCAGAGCACATGAGATGACAGGGCATGCTGTCTGGTTAGGGAGCTCACTAGGAACAAGCAGCAGAAATGCACTGACTGTTTTTCACCTTTCCAGTGGTGTTCAACTTCGCCATGAATGACAAGCGGAAGAGTCCGGTGTGGAACATCATCATGTGGACGTGTCTGTTCATCGGTCAGGGCGTGCATGTGTGTCTGTACTGTGTGGAGTGGTACGCTCAGATCCAGTGCCCTCGCACCGGGGTAAAACACACTCACACTCCAGCTCCGTGATTAACACGTCACTGTTTGGACACTGAGGCTCAGAGACTGTGATGATTCAATTCAGCTCAAGAGCAGCTGAACTGAAGAACACACTGATGCATGATGTACGATGTGCTTACAGCTCGGAAACACAGCAGAACGCAAGAAATCTGAAGCAGTGCATTAGGGCTGTCAAAATGGCTAAAAAACTAAATTCGAATAAATATGATCAAAATGCATAATTTCAGTTAGGGTGAAAAAAAGCTTTTGGCTTCTCTCCTGAGGCCACAAGAGGGTGCATCGAGCAAAATATTATGCACGTTTCTACAAAGCGTAATAAAATAACACAGATCACTGATCTTGCGGTATATAAATGTAGCTATGATGGTTTATAAAAGCATGAATAATTAAGTTGCTTAAACAACTATAAACAAAACTGCATCTTGTATGCATGCATAGTTTAATACAAAAGGCCGAAAGCCAATCACACAGAGTGCATTTTTCATTTAAACACACGAGTTGCAGTGGGATGGGGAAAACCCCCGCCCCCCGCCATAAAGTCTCGAGATAGGTTTTTTCACTTGCATTGATTTTACACGGCTTTCTAAACATGCGGCTCTTTTGTGCGAGACGCGAGTGCAATGCTGATAGATGTCCCTCTAGAAAAATGGCATAGTGTCTGTTTTTATTTTTTTTTCGTGACGGCTTGGTTAAGTTTAGACGGAAACAGATCTTCTGTTGGCACTTGCTGTTCTCTTTTCCCGCAATATTTGTAATTATTAACTGGATAGGCTAACAAAAACATTAAAATGCAATGACACCTACATCGTCATCGCATCTCGTGCGCCGCTGATAAGGCTGCCTCAACGCACACCTAAAATTCAAATGCAACGTTTTTGCATTCGAATGTGGATTTTTATTTAAATTCGACGAATATTGTAAATTCGCATTTTTTTTGACAGCCCTTACAACGCATTGCTTGTTTGACGGCCACAGAATAAAACAATTAAAAAAAGTCAAGCGACTTTGACTCACAAGTCGGACATATTGCCTTGCAGCTGTGATGACTTACAATTCTCAGAAGACGCACAGATATAAATCACAATTCTGAGAAGGAATTGAGAAAATAAACAGAATGTGAGATATAAATGCAGAATTGCAAGGTATAAACTCACAATTCTGAGATGTCTTAATTGTGAGATATAAAGATGCAATTACCTTTTTTATTCCAAACAAACAAACAAAACTCAGAATTCAGGGGAAAAAGTCAGAAATGCAAGAGAGGAAGTCAGAAATTTGAGATAAAGTGTCACAATTATTTTTTTCATGGCGGAAACTGGCTTCCATAAAAACAGTTGGTGTGCCACTGTCAAAGCATTTAGAACTACATAGGCTATTTTTTAGACACAAAGGGCTAATTATCATTTTAAGAGGTCTTAAATTTGAGGCTAGAACACAGGAATCGCGATCTTAATGTGATTATTAAACTTCAAAACGTGCTGGTTTAATGAAAAAATGTGAGCTCTACACGTTTCAAAGTAAAAACACGCCGCTGTCAATAAATACCGTGCATTTATGCTCAGCAGTTGCTTATGATCTGCTGTTGATGAATTATGACAGTGACGGTGTTCGTATTGAAATATGTTTAAGAGTGAATATTTTAATGGCCCTCATCTGTTTGAAAGAGCAGCTGGAAGCAGTAAAGACACTTCAAAATAAGAGTATTTGCACACACACTTTAACAAAATTATTTTATGTATTTAATGTATTTCGGGTTTGTTTGCCCCTATGCAGCATAATTTATTTTCTGGTTATTATTGGTATTTCGGTTGCACACTATCTTGCATTTAATTACATTTTAAAAATATAAATATGGCATAATTTATTATATTACACACACACAATTTCCCCCCCCCCGGAAAATAAAGTATAAGTAAACATTTCTAAATCTGATACAACCAGAAAAATAGTTTTTTATTAAAAGATAGATGAAATATATTAAATATTTTTTTTTTATTATTAGTATTAAAGATAATATTTGGTACATTTAGTATTTTCCATTGTTATATATATATAGATTAATATAATAGCACTATACATATTTTTAAAAATATTATTTAATATATGCTATGTAAGAGAAAAAAACAAAAGAAATTTCACAACAGAATATAATAAAGAACACAAAATTTTGAAGTAGAAAAACAGTTTTCTTGTAAAACGTACTTCAGTAATATTTGTTTTATTTACAACTTTGAAATTATACACTAAACTATATCTGGCATTTAATTCAATGTTTAAAATATAAATAATTTCATAATTATTCAATACAGACTCTCCTCTGCTCGATGGGAAAAGAGTAAGTGTCAGAAACAGATTGCAAAAACATGTAAAAATTAAACCGTGTCCACTTGGTGGCACTGCAGGATCACTGAGTATGCTGGAAAAATATGATAAGATTATGATAAAATGTTAAATTTTTTTGTGGTGAACTATTCCTTTAAGAACAAGCATTTCTTGCAGTGCTCCAAAACAAGGTCAAGATGCTCCACGTGCGCTGATCTAACATGATCAGAGTTCTGTGCAATAATGCCGTAAATCATATTTAACACCCATAAGTTCATATTTTCATGCATTGTGTCCAAACAGACAAGCTTCTGGGAGCTGGTGACGCCGCGCTCGTGGATATGCAGCTACCAGTGACTTCTGCACAGAGCCCAACACAAACCCCAGCAGCTCGTCAGCATCAGCCACGATGACACATTATGAGATATATTGCATAACATACTTAATGAGTTCATGAAGCACATCAGTCTCTCTGTAAATGCCTTTTACTTTAATTGAATGTTGATTTTAACTTGATGACTGTATATATTTTAATTTATGTAAAGATGCACATTATTAAAAATTATAAATGCTTTTACATTGGTAAAACGGTGGTGTTTATGCTGACAAAACATGATAAATGCACTCCAGCAAACAGAAATGTTACTACAAACAACTATATATATATATATACACACACACCATTAATCTACATCACACTCCCCAGGCAAAAGTTTTGATTACCATTAGAGATTTTTTATGTTTTTTAAAGAATTCTATTCTGCTCACTAGGACTGCATTTATTTGATCCAAAATATGGCAAAAGCAGTAATATTGTGAAATATTTTTACTATTTAAAACAGCTGTTTTCTATGTGAATATCTGTTGAAGTGTAATTTATTTCTGTATTTTCAGCATCATTCCTCCAGTCTTCAGTGTCACATGATCTTCAGAAATCAGTATAATATGCTGATTTGCTGCTCAAGAAACATTTATTATTATTAATAATATTTTAAAAAGTTGAGTACACTTTTTTTTTTAGGATTTTTTGATGACTAGAAAGATCCAAAGATCAACATTTATCTGAAATAAAAAGCTTTTGTAACATTATAACACCAAAATCACAATTCAAAAGATTGGAAGTCATAATAATTTTTTATTTGGGGAAAAGTATAGAAATTAATACTTTTATTTGGCAAGGATGCTTTTAAATGGATCAAAAGTGACGATAAAGACATTTATAATGTTACAAAAGATGTCCATTTCAGATAAATGCTGTTCTTCTGAACTTTCTATCATCAAAGAAACCTGAAAAAAATATAATCTGCTGTTTTCAACAATACGAAATGTTTCTCGAAGCAGCATGAGTTTGTTTTGTGTTTATTAATTTCTTTGTTTTAATTTATTTCACGCAGAATACTGATTTCTGAAGATCATGTGACTCTGAAGACTGGAGTAATGATGGTGAAAATACAGCTGCGCATCACAGAAATAAATTACACTTTAACAGATATTCACATAGAAAACAGCTGTTTGAAATCGTAATAATATTTCACAATTTTTCTCGATGTTGTGTATTTTGAATCAAAAAGCAGGCTTCAGGGTATGAGCAGAATCCACAATGTGAAAAAAATTGGACACAGAAAAAATTTCCACTCAGAATTGTGCAGTAATCTAAATTGGTAGATATTTACAATATATAAATTTACAATATTATCACTAGATTTAAACACGGAATTGAAGTAGAAAGACTAAAATGGTATTTTCTTGTAAAACGTACTTCAATAATCTTTGTTTACAACTCTGAAAAGTCATTTTTTTTTACAGTTTTTACAAAACCTGAACCCAAGACGAGCTTCTGAACTTCATCCGTATGTCGTGGATTTAAATAAACCATTTAACATGAATACAGGCTTCACATTTTAATCCTTAAAGCTGACTTTGGCAGTCGATATGGAGCGGTTGCCATGGTAACGGCATCCCCGCTGCATTAGAACACGATGCAAATGTAACACGTGACACGCTTCTACATTCGACTGCACTGCTTTCCATTGTTTTTCTACGTAAACAAGCACTATAACAACTTTGCCCTCCAAAATGATGATTTTTGCACTTTAAAGGGATTTTAAGATAAATGGCTGGCCTAAATTTGTATAAAAACATTACGCAAATATTGGATTCAATCTTTTTATCAGCTTGCGTCGTTCAGTCAGCACAGGTTTTGTATTTCTTGATCTGATCTGAGCTCATGCATCTCAGTTTTTGAGTGAAAAGGCATTATTTGTGGATCATTTCGGCAATAATCACTAAAAAAAAACTGGTGCATAAGCTCAATAATATCAGAAATAGCACACCAACCGTGCTGATTGAACGAAAACAAGTTGCTATATAAAGATTGAATTAACACTTTACTTAAGCCTTTATATATAGTTGTAGTTTTAATGCATTAACTAAGTCTTGTAATGCACCTTATAATGCATCGTATGTATTAATGTATGCATGTTGTAATGCATTAAATAATTGTAACCAAAAATAAAATGCATTATAATATTTTAGAAGTATAATGCAATGGAAACCACTCCATGACAAGAATACAACCATTAAAATGTAAATGAATTTTATTTTTGGTACACCAAGTAAATTTAATGCATTATCACTACGTACATACCTGTTTAAGCGAATTATACTCAAACGACTTTTAAGCGTTACTGATTGGATGTCCAATAACTAAAATATTTGGTGTAAGAATAGCAATTTTTTCAAAGCAAAAATACATTCTGTGTGATGCAAAACCACAGCAAAACAACGCAAACACCAGATTCATATGCATAATTGCACAATATATTTCTAACCGAGCATTACTGTGTGCCAAATAAACATTCTGACTCTCGTATTGAACGACGGGGGTTTTTATTCAGGAAACTCGCACGCACCATCGAACACAGAATGAAAAGCGACAAACAAAACCAGGGACTACAAAACCCCGCAAAACGCAGAGCAAGAACATAGTGTACAAAACCGCCATTACTCGTATATATAATGCAACAACGACAAGGTAAGACAAACAAATGTTGGTGTTGAGTGTGATAGCTACCCAACCATAAACCTATTGTCTGTTAATTTATTCACAATCTACAAACTACGATGCCAAATCAAGAACGCTCAGCGTGTAAGAAGCTTTGGAGTGATTTCATAACGTCTTGGGGTCAGGTCGAACACATACAATTCTTGGCATTATATAAATTTAATAAAATATAATATATCTGGATATGAGACCCACCAGGTCCATTAATAACAGTTCTGCATTTTTGGCTCATTCATTAGTAAAACGTTGGGTACCTTTGTCACATAATTTATAAAAGAAATTAAAAAATAAAAATAATAATAATATTAATATCATAATCAATTATATTTTTACTAAAATTATTTATTTTTTCTTATTATTACTTTTTTAATTCATAATTGGGTATTTTAAAACTTATATGCAAAAAATAAAATCCTAAAAAGATTGTACTAAAAATTCACAAATATAGTAATATAATAAATATAACACCACAAACACACCACACACACACACACAAACAACACACAAACACACACACACACAAAAACACACACTCTCTCTCACACACACACACTCACACACACACACACACACACACACACACTCACACACACACACACACACACACACCACACACACACCACACATCACACACACACACACTCAACACTCTCACACAACACACACACACTCACCCAATCACACACACACTCCAACTATTCTCACATTCTCACACACACTCACACACACTCTCTCTCTCACATTCACTCACACACACACACACACAATCACACAAACACACACACACACACACACTTCACACATCACCACACCCTAACCACACTCACACACCTCTCACACAACACCACCAACCACACACACACACATCACACCACACACACACACACACACCAACACCACACACACACCACACACACACTCACACAATCAAACCACACACACCACAGCACACACACACTCTATAACACACGTCACACTCAACCAGCCGACACATTTCTAACTTCTCACTCTCAGCTCATCTCACACACACACACACACACACACACACACACCACACACACACACACACCACACATCCACACAACACACACACACACACACACACACACACACACACACACCCACACCACATCACACTCTCGACACACACACTCACCAAATCGCGATCCACCCACACACTCAACACACACACCACACACAAACACCACTCTCACACCTCACACAATCACACCCACTCTCACACACACCACCCCCACTCTACCACACTCTCACACTCTCACACTCTCACACACTTTCACACACACACACTCACACACACACTCTCACACTCTCACACACTCACACACACTCAGCACAACACTACACACACAACACACTCTGCAACACACTTTCACACATCACACAGCAAACACACTCTCACATTCTCACACTCTCACACACTCACACACTCTCACCCACACTCTCACACACTCTCACACATTCACAGTGATCACACTCGTTTTTCCAACACCACTCACACTCCACAAACTCTCACACACTCTCACACACACACACTCACACTCTCACACACTCTCACACTCTCACTCTCACACACTCACACACTCTCACACACACACACTCTGGCATAGACTGCAATTGAAATGATAAAACATCACAACTGAGGAAAGAGAGCAAGACGGCTTCTGTCTGAAACAGGACAACTGCATGAATTCAGCATGACACGAGATGTTTCAGACCATAAACACCAGGATTAATATCCAGAGAATATTGTGCTGCTCTCAGCGTTCCGTCATGTGGCGTAAGAGGATAAACCAGATCTCGGCGTCTGAACGCTGTAAATAAGTAGAGAAACACAGAATCCCTTTTTTCCATGTCCCAGAGAGAGCGACTGCAGACAACAAACACATCACAACCACACACAAAAGATCATCTAAATGAAGATAATCTGCTTCAGTAATAACATCCATTCCTTCAAAAAACTATGAAACGGGTGGTTTTTATTTTTAAAAAGCTGATTTTTAAATCAAACTGAACAAAGAGTGTGTTAATTGTATTGCACCATTTCTTGCTAAATTAATAAATATGAATAAAAGTAACTATGCCTTCAGAAAAGGCACAACAGGGTAAGTGGGTGATATTTCTAAAAATATACAATTTTCAAAAATAATTCACTTTATAAAAAAATTCACACAGGTTTGAACATTTTAGATCGTATCCTTCTGAGAAAGCTATCAAGATATACAATATTGATTAAAGAGGAGAAATATGCCGGTCCTTGGCAGAGAATAGCACAATATTTTAATCTGGAAACACTAATTCATTGCTGGAATCATTAACGAGGGACACAAAAGGCACCTGCTTTCAGATGTACAAAACAGTAAAATTACAGTAAAAAAACGGTTTGAAGATTTTCAAACATACAAGATTCGGTCCATGTCCCACTCTGGTCCTGTAAGCGACATGTCCCACTCTGGTCCTGTAAGCGCAGTGGGAAATCCTGGGAAACGTTACGATAAACGGCATTTCAAGCAGACTCTCGACGCAAAGCTCCAGCTGTGTTTATGTGAGAAACTTCATTTATCTTTACATGAGGAGAGCCGTCACAAGTTAAAGCGTGCAGAGTGTTATAAACTGGCTTTGTTTCAGTAAGTTCTGTGGTTGTCTGAATCTCGAGGAAACCTGCTAAACAGCCTGAACTCCTCAGAGCTTATTCAGTGCTTCTGATCATTAACTACTCATATTTATATATAGTTATTTGTCATATTTATTGTATTCAGGTGAAAAAAAAATGCCTGGAGCGTATTTCACCTGGAGCATATTTTCAGAGATTATTTAATATTTTTTTTCTTTTGTAGATTTTTTATACTTTCCACAATAATAAACATTTATTTTCACCCACAATCTTCATTTACTGTAATGCAAAAATACTATTTAAAAAAAAAAAAAAAAAAAAACATAAAAAATAATATATATATAATATTTATTTATTTTTTTTTTTTCTCTTTAGATTTTGGGATAAAATATGACCCACACCTTTCTTTGTAATTTTAAAATTCATGGAAAAAATTAAATTTTTGTACTATTTTTAAATTAGCTAAAAATATATTATTTGATAATTTATTAAGTACAATTAGTACACCATACTATACTTGCAACTTTGCTGTACTGATATAAATATAGATCCAATGTCCATAACAGCCATTTAGATTGTACATTTGCTTATTTCAATAAATATTACCACACTGTGAAAAAAAATAAAAATAAAAACTGACAGCATATATATATATATATATATATATATATATTTTTTTTTTTTTTCCTGATTTTGGGGTGAAATCTGACCCAGACATTTCTTTGTGAAATTCACCATTTACAGTGCAAAACATAAGAATGAACTAACTTTATGAACAGGTCACCGTGAAACAAACATGCACTAGTGAGGGATTTGCTCCCATTTCACTGGAACTGCTCAGGATTTTCAATGCATTTCATTCTGAATACAAAGAGTGAAAAGATGACAAAATATGGCATGCCGTAAAGTGCCATAAAAGTGTTTTCGACTAACAAGTATTCTGTTGATCTCACACTTATTATGAGCGGGTTTAATAGCAGTGCAAAGACAGTGAGTGATTTCAGTGTTGGACATCTGTGGATTTATTATTAGTGGTTCTGCTGGTTCTCGCTAGAGTCTCTAGTTTAAACAGAGTGAGTGGTTTATATCCACCACGTGATGTCCTTTCATTCATTCTGAGCAAATGCACAGAGAAATATTCAACTTTGTCAAAGTGGAGCGGATAGAACCGGTGCAAATCACAATGTCACAGCTTGAAGTGTATCTGCGTGCATTTGTGTTTATGCAACTGTTAGCATCCACACGTGGATTAATATAACGTGACGGTCCAGAACATTTTCAGTATCATTCTGATTTCCTTCCCAAGTGTGAGCGCACATTACGTCAAGTCTGCCAGAATACCTTAAACCTGTTTATAACCCATTTTTCTTTGCTCCATTTAACTAACTGAATGTTTTCCATGAAAGTCTCTTTCATACTTCCTACTTCCGTATGCGTGAGCGCTGTCTAGCCAGTCTGTTCATGAAGCAGCAGGTCACAGTGGCGATGATCAGCACGCCCACGAACAGAGCCGACGACACGCCGATCACGAGAGGTACGAGCAGCAGATCAGTGACTGGGGAGGAAATAAATCAAAACATATATCAATAATAACAAGTCTGTCAGCTCAACACCAGATCACACAAGCACGCTAGAGGTAACTTGTAAAAAACACTTATGAACCCCAGCATACTTTCGATGCTGAACACAAGAATTTTTGACGCTAAAAAGGAAGAGGAAACCACTAGAAAAGGGGTGCACCAAAAAAAAAAAGGAAAAAAAGGAAAAAATAATATATACATTTTCTTTGTGTGGCCCGTTTACATTTATTGTGTCACACATAAAACACAAAAAAAACATTATATACATTCTATAAAAAATATATCTTATTAAATATTTTTTTAATTTAATAATATACCACACCACATACATTATTAATCTATATATATAGATATATATATATATAACCCACAGGGATGCAGCCTGCGCACCAAATTCAGTCCATTTGACAATAATTTTTCCTGCTGGTCTAGTGCAAAATATATAAAAACTTAATCGCACAGGGCGATTTTACAAAATGACGATCTTGAGGAACGCTGAATGTTTTCCAGCTAAGTAAAGTAAAATGCACTTCTTAAACAACCAGAGAAGTGAACATGTTGGTATTCTTGTGGTGAAAACATGCAAGCCCTGTCACCTAACATGCAAGCTTCGTTTTTTTAAACTTTTTACTTTTCAATTTCATTTTGAGAAATGGAGACTCTCTTCTATTTATTTATTTGATTCCTCCGTGTTTGCTAAACGAATACAGCTATGTGTGTGTGCCATGCATGCCTCGTCTTATTCATTTTTGTTAACAAACGTTTTGTAAGCTAGTTTGTCATTGTATCTTACAGTTTTTATTGTTGTTGTGCTTTTTAATTAATAATAACAATGAATCCATCTTTTGTTTAGTCTTAAAAAGGGAGGTTGGTAGATGTATGTATGCCAAACAGACAATTATCTTTCTGTAAAACGTGCAACAAGATCGGAACTAAATTTCGAAAGGGAAGCGTTTTTTTTCCGAAGCCCGGCTTATAACACAGAGGAACTCCCGTTCACAAAATCACAAATAATACAAGAAAAAGAAAAAGAACGGGTTGAATGTTAACCACTTTCGTTTCCATATAACTATAAGCTATGATAAAAGTTCATCAGCATGCATTGAGTAATCCCATGTGAAGGCAAAAAATTCAATAATATAATAATAAAATAAATAAAACATGTGCTTCGTGCGACCAACTGAGAAAGTTGCTGCAAAAGACGCCCAGTGTGGAAGAATGATTCTGGAGCCCTTAATATATCTAATTATATAACTAGTCAGAGAAACGATTAGATTAACAATAACAAATCAACAAGTCTTTTTTTCAAAATTATATATATATTGAGGGCGGCACAATTTCTAATTGCGTTTACAATTATGGATGCCACAATTACGTTATCGTTCAAAGCGGCAATTAATCGTTAAAAGTCCATTTATGTTATTCTGCACGCTTAAGATATTTTTTTTTCTTTCTACGTGTTATCTTAAGGGTTTTCCCCATTATTTTACTTTTAGTATAACATTATAATACCATTCATATTTTTACTTTTTAATACTTTAAAGAAACCAATCCGATGTATATTTGACATTTAAGGCTTAATACTAAATAAAAAAAAGGATTTGTCCCCCCAACGGTTTAGTTAGAGTGTTTTCAGCTTGTTTATTTTCATATAAAATACGGCATGCAGTTGCATCAAACAATGGTATAAACATAATTTAATGTAATTGTGATAATCGTAATTAATAATCTCAATTACAATTTCAAGGTAATAATCGACAGTTATGATTTTGGTCATAATCGTGCAGCCCTAATATTATCTATATTATATATATATCTAAATATAAGATATATATATAAATTTCAAATATGCTGTCACTTAATAAAAGTAAATATTGCCTTTATAATAGAACAGTATTTTTGTAAATATAAATATATACTAAATATATAGATGCCGTTATATTTAGAAAGGGGGTTGGGTAAAAACCCCCTGCACTAGAAAACTAAATACTGTCAGATGGGTTATTCCTGTACAGGAACAGATTTGTCTTATCTGATCATAGCTCACCTCGTGCGTACAGGTACAGGTGTACAGTCTCTGACTCGGCTTTAGCGCCGGTGTTGTACCATCCACCGCGTGGATCCTGCGCCCAAACCTCGGCTCGACACTGATAGTGTCCCTGATCCTCTTCAGCGGCTGAGAAGATCCTCAGCCTGAAGCAGCCAGCAGACACACGGTCCACGCTCAAGCTGCTGCCGTTGCTGTAGATGAGCGTCAGGCCGTCGTAACTCAGAGTCGCGAGGAGGCGGCCTCTGCTGTCCTCAGAAAGAGCGGCATCTTTCCTCGCCGGCTCCTGAAGCCACTGCACCTCGACTCGTGAAGCTTCGGTGGTTTGCACAGAGATGTTGCAGAGCAGGGCGACGGTGCTGCCGCGCTTCAGGAGCGGCCGACGCGGTAAACCAACGCTAGCAGATACACGCACCTCTGAAAGGACACAAACACAAACGCTGCGTTAATATACTCTCAACACGGCATCTGGGTCACACTTCACCCACAAGAAAAAAAATGGATAAATAAAGACTATTTTTATTTATGTTCATTTGAACCGTTTAACCGACCGTAAGAATTTTGAACGATTAATACAATCCGTTAAACGGTTTAAAAAGTCATTTATTATTTTTTTTCAGTAATTTATCAAAATATTTAAAAAGGTTTGCTGCATGGTTAAAATGCGCTACGAGTATAAAAATTTTTAGTTTTTTAGGGGGAAAAAACAAAAGTCGCGTAAAGTCGCATTTTATCATTTCATTCAGAAATAGGCCTAATGCCGACGTGAAATGTTTACAAACACTGTAAACATAGCTAGGCTAATTTAGCTCCCCTCACTCCACAACAAATCCTTTCAATTAACAGTATTTAGAAAAGAACAAGAATTAAAAATATAAGAAGCTATAGCAATATAAACGACAAGCCAAAACGAATACATTTAGGCAAAAACGAAACTGAAACGTCTCTCATTCCACACAAAATCAAATGTTTCCGTATTCGCGATGTATTTGAATGGCAAATTATTATTTATTATGTACTACTCGCGTTCCAATATCCACGTAAAACTAAATGTTTTGCATAACATCACGGCAGTGCGGTGATAACACTTAACGGCACAGATTTTACTACATATTTTTTCCATATGTTTGACTGACTGTATTTTATTATGATAATGAACAGGTTGCATTGTCAAGGTAGCAAAGCTTAACCGAGTTAAAAAAATAACAGTGGAAGCAACTACTCCTTTTAGTCCTAAAGATAATCGGAATTGTAAAAGGTTTGCCTTTATTTGTGTACATTCACAATAAAAACAAATCTTTGTGCTTTTGTAAAATAAGCCTAAAGAAAAATAGGATGCCGCTTTCTGCCGTCTGTTTCCTTTCGCGCAGCACAAAAATGAACCGAAACTCTGCATACTAGGCTACTTGTTGTACAGTTTTTCTTTCATTTTCTTAATTTATTATTTAAGTAAAATATGTTTTTCATATAGGCCTATTTATTCGTTATATATATATTTATCAGTGTTGGGGGTAATATATTACAAGTAACGCAAGTTACGTAATCAGATTACTTTTTTCAAGTAACTAGTAAAGTAACGCATTACTTTTAATTTACAAGAGAAGATCTGAGTTACTTTTTCAAATAAGTAAAACAAATTACTTTTTTTCCCAATTTATTGACTGACAGCTCTCCTGTCTCCATGTTGAGAAATCAGAAGATGTTACTGTATTCTAAAATAAATATGAATATGCATTAATTCATCTCACACAAAAAAAAACACACACACAGATTCAGTATTCCTCAAAATGAATAAAAATAATGCAACTCAGAATATGACGCAAACCTGCAATAATTAAATGTTAAACAACACAAATATGCTTTATGTATTTAATCCCATTCTATTAGCTTCTGAGCTTCGATGATGCAGTTCAAGCGTACTAATAAGTAATAATTACTCTAGACGAACATCTGTGTCTTTGTTTATTGCTGAAGTGTTGAAATGTCTTCTTCTGCATTCTAATGTAAATTTACTTTCCCTTCAGCCTGAGGCTTTTTCATTTCACTTTTGGTGTGAAAAGGCTTTTATATTCGCCAAAAATATAACTTTTTTTATTTTAAAATCAAACAAGCAAGCCCCGTACAGATTTAAAAAGTAGCGCAAAAGTAACGCAACGCATTACTTTCCATAAAAAGTAACTAAGTAACGTTACTTAGTTACTTTTTATGGAATAAACGCATATTGTAATGCATTCTTTAAAAGTAACGTTCCTCCCCAACAACTGATATTTATTATGTTTTTCTTTTGCTCGCAGAAGCCTGCCAGGTTATGTGTGATGCATGTGAATCAAAAATAACCGAAATGACCCTCCTAGTTTAAATCAAGATTTATTTAGCATGTTAATTAGAAACTAGGTGAACACATTAGGTTTAGAAACTAGGTTTTGATAGTATTTTATAGCTTTACTATTTAAAGCTTGGGTTGTAGATTTTTTTATATATGCTTTTCGAGAAGTCTCTTCTCTCACAACAGCTGCTTTATTTGAAAATACAGTAACAATGTGAAATATATTCTAATTCAAAATAGCTGTTTTCTATTTGAATATATTGTAGAATGTAATTTATTTCTGTGATGCGCAGCTGTATTTTCAGCATCATTACTGCAGTCTTCAGTGTCACATGATCTTCAGAAATCAGTACAATATGCTGATTTGCTGCTCGAGATGATTATTATCAATGCTGAAAACATTCATATTTTTGTGGAAACTGTAATACATTTTATTTTTCAGGATTCACAGATGAATAGAAAGCTCAAAAGAACAGTATTTATTTGAAATATAAATATTTGTAACATTATAAATGTCTTTACTGTTACTTTTGATCAGTTTAATGCGCCCTTGTTGAATACAAGTATTAATTAATTTAAAAACAAAACAAAGTAACCTTACTGACCAAACTTTTGAACTGTAGATCAAAATATATGCTTGCTCTGAAATGCATGAAGTAAAATGTAAAATACGTCTAGTTGGAAATAATAAAAATATAAGGAATGTTTTCCCACACTGTTCTTCAGTAAATTAACACAAGGAAAAATATTTAATCATTTTATATTAATTAATATAACAAAACATTAATCAACTAATTTAATTTTGAATCAATTTACTTAAGTGAACAGTTCAAACTGATTCGAGGAAATGAACTGAACTCTGATGCGATGGCCAAATAAACATTAACATCAATTCATAATGTTGCTTAATGAACAAACAGTGCATATTCAATATATTGGCCAGCATTAATTCTAAGACATTTCTTCCTCACGCACCTTCAGTCTTCAGGCTAACAGTGACCCACTCTGATCTCTGTGTGATCGTGGCTGGACTCTCCGGTGCTGGTGTTTTTCTCCCGGCGTAGACGCTCACGGCGCAGCGGTAGAGTCCGGCGTCAGCGGGGCGAACGGAGAACAGACGCAGAGAGAAGCTCCCGCCGGCCTCCTTCTCCACACTGCCGCCTCCCGCCCTGCTGAGATCATCAGCCCAGACCACCACGCCGTCAGGATCCACGCGCGCCACCTCCACCTCGCCCTCCGGCCCGCGCCGCATCCACTGCACCTGCAGCGCCGAGCGCTTCCACGCACCTACACCCAACACCTGACAGCGGAGGCGGAGCGGAGCGCCGGGCCGCAGAGGGACGTCACCTTCCGGGAGCAAACGCACGCTCAGGGTGTCCGCTGCGGAGAGACAGAAAGAACACAGACTCACAATGACCAGAGCAGCACTCTCACGCTGCCTGAGCTTTAAATAGAAACTAACCCTAACTATTCCCTCATTTTAGTTAAACCAAAACGAGGGAACAAATTAGTTCTGAATTTGTGAACACGATATATCATTTTTTAAAGGATTGAGGCTGCATGATCTGGAAAAAAAAAAAATCTAATTGCAATTTTTCTGAAAAAAAGAAAAGAAAATTGCGATCCGCGACTGTACTAAAAATCCAGGTTTGCAATGCTGTTTGTAGGCTGCACAATTGGCCAAATGTTGTGATTACATATCAATATGTCTATAAAAATATTACTAAAAAGAATAAGAATTTGTATTATTTAATAATAAAAATATTATTATTATTTTATTTTACAGTGAAATATCACAATAGCAATAACTTTTGTTTGAGTATTCTTATTTTATTAATATATACATAAAATTACTTGTGTATGCATATATTTAAAATTATTATAATATTGTTATATTTAAAATATACAATAACACAAACCGAAAATATCCAAATTACTAAAACAACGAAAGATAAATATACTATTTAAGATTATATTTATTAAAATTGTAATATTTCACTGTAAAATAAAAATAAACAAGTATTTAAAAAATGTTTTAATTAACATTATAGCTGTAAAATAACAATACTACTATTTATTTATTTATGTCTTAATTACTTAAAATGAGACGCTGCAAACATAAATGATAACGAGCTTCATTCTGAAACACGCAGTGCATATATTTATTTCATTAAATTGCAACCTTTGTGATTTGATAATCAGACTAAACCACATCGCGATTCTTTTTGAGACAAAAGCACTTTCTCAAACTAATTAGCTTCAGCCTGCCTTTGGCCGTAGTTTAACACATATCCAAGTTTTTCATCAAAACAAAACAAACACAGAAGTAAACCCACAAGATTTTCTTACGAGTCTCCTTCAGCATGCAGCATCCAAAGAAGCTTGTACTGCCATAAACATTAAAACGACTCTCAATCGATATGAACAGCATTCATTAACATGAAAGCAATGCATGGCTGATTTAATTAAGACTAAAAGGAAGATTTTTCATGCACTGGTTAATTTGGTAATTTTTGGGCTCTTTTTTCTTCAACGTCTTCTTTTAGATCCAAAACATCCAAAATACAGATTTAAGTGTTTATTTTATTACACTTTAGCTATTTCTGTCTGTAGATTTAAATTTTAATACCTATCTTTAAAGTTTTTTCTCTTCTTCAGCAGCACTTACATAAACCAAAACTTACAGCTTTATTCCTATCTATATTCTGAATGTTTGTTTATATATCTTTTGCATTATTTATAACACTTTACTCCTAAAAAAAACATGGTGAAAATGTAGTTGCTTTGCCTGTTGACAATTAATGGATAGTATAGTAGTATAGTATATATTTATTTAATGCCATGTCAGCATCAATGGCTATTTTAGACAATTAATGGAAATGTATGCAAATTTAATTAGATATTGTATAATTTGCATATTAAAACATACATTTTAGAAAATCATACAAGACAAAAAATAATAATAAAACAATATTTGTAATTACTTAATAAAAAAAACAAAACATTTTTATAAAAAAAAGAAGAGAAAAATATTCTTACATGTACTGTGATTTATTACTTAAATATTACTCACATTTTTGACCCATTCTCTTTGCTGTTTGCCTTAAGTATTTAAAAATATATAGTTTACAGGCATTTATAAGCAGACATTTATTTAAAAAGTGTGGTCTTTTCTGTTTGAGCACCGAGTCATATTTTGTTTGCATCTAAAGAATGTTCTAAAGTTATAAGCTAATGGATCAGATGAAATAAGAGAGGTTGTTTCTAACCAAGCGGTTGAACGGTGAGATTCCCGAGCTCCATGGTCCTCTGTGCGATGCGTTCCCATTTGCCTTCCGGATCTCTGATCCACTGCTCCGCCTCGCAGAAATACGACCCAGAATCCTCGGGTGCCAGAGCGCTCATCTTCAGCGCGTACAGATCCCAGCCTCCGTCCCCTCTGCGCTTCTCCACAGCGATCTCTCCGTCCCCGTATCTCTTCCCGTAGGCGCCGCTGCGGCCCGGAGTCACGCGCAGCTCGCGGTCGATGGAGATGATCTCTCGGAGGTTGTGGCCCTGAGACTCCGGGCCCCTGCTGCTGCGCACGCCGAACGTGACGGACACATGAGTGTGCTGATCCGATTGGACGGACGCGGCGCACGTCAGCTGAAGCTCCGTGCCTTCGATAACGGGTTGGCCGCTCAGAATTCGAGAGTGTGTTATGAGCAGCGTGTCAGGAATCACTGCGGAAATAAAGCACAAAATGCTTTCTATATTTACACAAACGAATTAGGGCATGAAGAACTTATTTTTTGTCAAATTTTATTTAATTTTAGTTGGTCACACTTTATATTAGGTGGCTTTAACTACTATGTACTAGGGATGGGCATTCCAAGCAAAAATAATATTTGATTATTATTCGAGAGAGACAGGATTCACACTTTCAATCTGTATGATAAACTGTTTAATTCAGAAGATAGGCAACCTTAACGCAAGCCATATAATGATTGTAACGTGCTGAAACATGTTAATATAATAAACACAACAGTCTCCATTAATTTTTAATTAATATTACAAAAAGGCTTGAACATCTCTGCTCCAAACCACTAGAATATGGAAATATTACTGTACCTTCAGATCAGTGATGTTTCTTTGTCAGTATATCCATCTTGTTTTTTCTTAAGTCAAGATAAATTTACTTGAGAAGCGGTCTTGTTTTGAGACCAAAGACCAAATATCTGTTAATGGAGCAGATATCTGTTCTTCTTTTAATCATAAACTCAAATGTATCGTGACTTAAGAAAAAATCAGATGGATATATTGACAAAGATCTTTTTAAGGCCTTAAACCTTGGAAGGCAAGGCAAGTTTACTTATATAGCTCATTTCATACACAGTGGAAATTCAAAGTGCTTTACAGAAAAATAAAAAAAAAAACGGTGAATTAATATCTAAAAACTAAACAAAAGCGATTTATTTTCCCAGCTGTTTACCTTCACAGACATAACCCACTGTTTTTTGTAACTCGTGTGTTTAACTCGTACTCTCGATGCTGTGACAGCCCTCTTTCTGTGGTGTGCGCTCAGAAAACCCTATATCAGACGTTTAAACTCATATGGTTTAAAACGCATGATTTCAGTGCGATAAACATGATAATCAGAACCAAAACAGATGTCTTTAGCAGGTCCGAGCTGTAAAGACGCAGCTCTATTCTGCAAAAGGGGGCGGGGAGCAGCAGCTCATTTGCATTTAAAGACACAGGCCCGAAAAACAGCGTGTTTCTGCTTCCACTCAAAATAGGCATTTTCGAAATGATATAATAAATGACCTGTGGAGTATTTTGAGCTGAAACTTCACAGACACATTCTGTGGACACCAGAGACTTGTAAAAAGGGGCATAATATGTCACCTTTAAGACTTTAGCACATGCATTTGAAGCACAATGATTTTTTAAAATAATCTTCATCATCATCACTGAGCCATCTGTCATTTTTCTGATTTACCACCTACCTTTGACCACCACTGATGAGCTGTAGTTCCCTAGGAAGCGGGTGTCAGTGCTGGGCGTGTAACACTCGTAACGGCCCTGATCATCTGGACGCAGCCTCTGGATGATCAGTCTGGCTTTGTCGCCCGAATCCCTCTCGACCCGAACCTCGCCGACCTGCACGCGACTCTGGAACGGCGCGTATGGAAAGCCTGCGTCCCGCGTGGACACCACACCGATCTGCCGACCCCCAGCATCCTCCCGGTATAGGTACCACTCGAAATCCTGCGTCCGTGGGCCTTCGTATCCTGAAACGACGCAGGGCAGGGACAGCGAGAAACCTGCAACCCGATACAGCGGCCCGGCGGGAAGAGTGACCTCTCGGCACACGCAGAACTGCAACTCTAACACACAAACAGAACAAATGTTAATCAGTCTGGATGTGAACCACAGGGATCAAGCGGTTTTCCGAGTGAGGTTGAAAAATGAGCTCACACTGCACAATATTTCCACTTAAATGGGAATAGTGTACAAAAAATTCTCCACACCTAGTGAAGCACACGTGATGCTCGTGGTGTTTTCAGCATCTGTAGTCTCAATATATGAGGACATGAACATATGAACACACAAAACGATTATGAATTTTCATACTGTACATGTACAAGTGTTTCTTCATCTTTGGCCACTTTTGTCCTCGTGGACTTTTACAAAATAAACTGCATATCTTCTAGTTAGCATTTGATGCATCCTAAATGCAAGCTTCAAAAAATACTTTCACATTTTCTGCATAATTGCACCAAATTACAGCTTGATTGGAAATGGCACACAATAAAAATAGTGATATTTACCTTGATTTTTTAAAAATATTTTATCTCAATCTCTTCGTAAACTAGTTTTAGAAAATTAAAAATGTAATAGGCCAGAATGGTTGGCTATGATGAAAATGATGCAATTTAGCTATTTTTATAATTGATATAAAAATGTATTTTCTATAATTGAATCTGGACTGATACAGGTGTTGTATGTTGTGATGTTGATCATGGTTTTATTTCTGGTAAAGCACGTCAGCTTCGGTTGTTTTATTGGTGCCTTACAAATAAAAGAACAAATCATTTTTATACAGTTGGGATCAATACATGCAAAGCAGTTTTCAATGAGATCGATAAATTAGTACACGCTGCAGAGACCCATGGCACAATATTACCACTTAAATGAGGGGCACTGCTAAATATCGCCCCATATTCCCGTGACTGGGAGTAAGTATTGTTTATTCATGCCCAACCTTTGTTTGTGTGTGTTGTAATGAGTCTCTGAATGAAAGGGTCTGAATAATGAACAGTAATCCCATTCTGCCAGTCTACGCCCATGTTTTACAGCCTGTGAGGTCACAGCTGAACTCATCGTTTTAACAGGGTGAGTCATTTTGCAGACCTGTCTGAGGGTTATTTACATCCTCATTCTGCTAAAGGAACCAGAAATAAACCAGACACTCTTAACCATATAAAGCTACTGCATTACATTTGATACATGAACTTCTTATGCCTTTAAATGATCGACAAGATAAAATGTTGTTGTTAAACCTGTCGCACACAATCTTCTCCATGCCTTCTGTCTCTGATTGATAGTTTAGAGTTTTTTATAGAGCCCGACCGATATATCGTTTTGCCGATATTATCGGCCAATATGAGCCTGTTGCCGATATATCGGTATCTGCGAATATGCCGCCGATATGAATTTTTTTTTACAGAACATATAACGCAGATAAAATGCTTGAAATGGTGTAATTACTTAGTTTGTCTAGCAGAGCGCACTCCATTGTTTGCTACTGGCGACCTGGATGAAACGCTTTAAAGCTTATGTCTATGGAAAACCATTGAAACTTTGAACGGCCATATCTCCGTAACCAAATTCGGGGGATCCCTTCAGCTCGAGGAATCCTCTTGAACGCAAATCGAGTGTACGTCTAGAGGCCCGCTTTCGAATGAGACCACCCCCGATAGCCCCCGGGGTTCGGGAGTTATGGGTGGTTAAATTCGTGGTCCGGCGCTGACCGATCAAGCGATCTTGGGGGGCTACCGACGCACGGAGGGTGGCGTTCGGAGGGCTCCTCGAGCTGAAGGGATCCCCCGAATTTGGTGTAGATCCGCCGGCGTGTTCGCGAGATAGAGACACCAGTCAACACTTTCCCTTCAGTAAGGAGGTCTCTTGTTCAGGCAGCATTCACGCGTGGTCTTATTCGACCGTAAGTGCCCTGCGAAGTGGACTTCACATGAAATTCCGCCATGATTCTAGTTCCAAGGGAACAATATGTTACATTCAAAGGGGATTAAAGTGCACGAGACGTGAATTTATATTGTTTTTATTTACAGAGGTATATTATGTCACCCTTCACACTTCTCTAGTAAGTTTCGTCTGTGTGTGAAGACAGTATCGCAAATCTGTGTATGAATGTTCCAAAGTGAAATAAACTTAAATGGAATAAAGTTGAATGGAACTGAATTTGAATAAACTTCGACTTTACTGTTCAGTGAACTGATGTCAGACTCATTTTGGATAAGAAAGTTTATTGTTAAATTGTTAAATGCCCTTCCTTCCATTACATATCTGTCACGTCATTATAAGTGTTTGATCACCACAGTGATCATTGCAAAAAATTTGTTTTTGTATATAGATTCTGTTTATGTATATACTGTATTCTATAAATATAGTACCAGTCAAATGTTTGAAAACACAAATGGGAAAGTGTCCAAACTTTTTACTTGTACTGTACTATAATATACACAAAGAACATCGGCCGATATATCGGTATCTGCCTTTTTTTACTCCCTAATATCGGTATCCGTATCGGGCCTCTAGTTTTTTATCCAGTCAAAGCTCTTTTAGTGTAATTGTAGAAACGTCCAGCTTCTACTGGAGCTTCACGTGTCAGATCTTGACTGATTTTTATCAAGTAAACGTGAGAATAACTGTAGTAATATCTCCAGATGAACTCTTACTGGACTGAAGCAGCTCAGCTTTACTTGATTCTCCATCAATCATGTTTTAGAGTCTCAAATCTGATCCTCAGGATCTTTTGAGGAGCGTTTGTTTCCAGAAGCTTTACTTTCACTGTTCCTCAGTGGAGGAATGATCTTCTCAAGCCTCCAGAACATCTCACATCTTCTGAGGAGCCTTTATTTCTTCAGCTCTCAATCAGTACTGGATTGCATTGCATTATATGTTAAATCTCATTTTACGAAGAAATATTATTTACATTACAAACATATAAATATCAGCATCTGCAGCAAACTGCTTTAACCTCTGAATAAAACTGAGCTGTTTTTTTCCTTCATATTCTCACTATATCAGACTATATGAGCCATAAAAGTCTGACAGAGCAAATATGATACAAAACTTTTTTAATTTTATATATTTGTCAAAATACGTTTGCGTAATAAACTTTTTAATCCAATGCAAAACTCTCCCCAGGGTTAGTGAGCTGTCTGTGTGACTCAGTGTTTGAAATTTGATTGTGAACGCAGATATGTAAACTAGTTCAGATAAACTAAGCTATTGTGATGCGGTTGAGTGTTGACATACAGTAAGTATGATGTCACCCTCCTGTTTAACCACGACCGGTGTTGACAGGTTTCCAACACAAACATTTACCAAAGTTTAAACGGTTTCTCCCAAAATATCTACTATAACAACTATTTAATTTCGCAAGAAATCTGAAGTATTTCTGGTTTATGGTTATGACAGTTCTTAGCAATAACTGTATTTTGTTATGTGGGATTTTGGTGGAAATTACGGGCATTTCTGTAAGCGTTTTCTGGCCGGCATCAGGCTCTTCTGGCAGGTCAGTCTAGTTTCTAGTTTCGGTGACTCGTGGGAAGTGACCACACACAACCTCCGATAATGACCAGAGAACAGAAGCTGTAAGCGGATCAGACGCGTGATTAAAGCGCAACCAGAGCAGCAGGCCAGTGGAAATCCTGCACAGCTTATGCGTACATTATGATGCCATTATTGCACTGTGCGGAAATGAAGGGATCGCAGTACTGTATAAAACTACGGTGCTTTCCTGTTGCTCAAACACTAGCAAAGCCAAGGTCATGGGTTCGATTCCCAGGGAAAGCCTTAAATGCAATATAAGTTGCTTTGGATAAAAGCATCTGCCAAATGCATAATATAAAACACTGAATAAAGCTCCTGTGACAATGCCAACATGAAGTAAAGGGTCAAATATGTGTCTGAACACAAAGTTTCAATCTCTCAAATATTGGAAATGAACTAAATCTAGACACCGGACCAATGAATTGTACACAAAAAGCACTGTATCAGATGTAAATACCAAAGTAACATTGATATACATGGCACTAAATGACCAAAGCACAGTGTATATTTACATGGTAAACCACGGTACTTCCCTAAAATGTGTTCCAGTAGAGTATGGCGCCAGCAACACCAAGGTTGTGGGTTCGATTCCCAGGGAAAGCAAGAACTGGTAAAATGTAAATGCATACCTTAAATGCAATACAAGTTGCTTTGGATAAAAGCATCTCCCAAATGCATAATATTAAACACTGAATAAAGCTCCTGTGACAACGCAAACATGAAGTAAAATTTCAAATATCTGTCTGAAACAAAGTTTCAATCTCTCAAATATTGGTAATGAACTAAATCTAGACACCGGACCAATTAATTGTAAAAAAAGCACTGTATCAGATGGTAATACCAAAGTAAACTGATATATATATATGGCACTTAAAGACCAAAGCACAGTGTATATTTACATGGTAAACCACGGTACTTCCCTAAAATGTGTTCCAGTAGAGTATGGCGCCAGCAACACCAAGGTTGTGGGTTCGATTCCCATGCATACCGCATGAACTGATTAAAATATAGCTTTGGATAAAAGCCTCTGCCAAAAATACAAATGCAAAACAACATGGTACGTTTTTGTAAGTATGCTACTCTCATGACATCCCAAAACACTGAAATATAGCTTTGAGTGATTACCATATTCCTATACCATAGACAACTACCATATATATAACTAAATACGTACTACAGCTTAATATTAACAATAATGTAAGTGCATGAATATTCCACTATGGTAAAGCGTTATAAATGGCATTATTGTACCATTTCCAAAAGCATGGTGGTACATTGGAGGATTGGCGTGGATTATATGGAGCAGATGGACATTAAACATGAGCAGGTTGGACTCACCCCACAGCAAAGCGATGAACGCGATGCACCGCGACGCCATTCCGCTCTGATCCCCGCAACACACTCGCGTTTACACCGTTTTACTCTAGTAAGAAAGTACTGAAAGTAGTGCGTGACGTCACGGGCTAACAAGCAGACCGATCACTGTCCAATGACGTGACGCGGCGCGGACGAACACAGCCAATGGGAGACCAGTGTGATGAGCCGCTTGAAGACCTGCGGATGGATGTAGGATACATGTACTGATAATAATTATCATAATTATGATAATAACGTTTTTCAATCAAACACAAAATATGTAATTAGGCTATTATATACAGTTAATTCCCATTCCCATTTGTTTATTAACTTATATAATTAGCTGTGTTTCCTTAGTTTCTTTAGTTACCTCACCTTATTGATTTTTTTCTATTTTCTTTACTGTACTTTGGGCAAAATTATAAATCATGCCAATATATCTTTCTTTACTCTGCTTCATTCCTCTAGGGGGCGCCATATTTAAATCAAAACAACAATTTACTTACAACTAAATAATTAGACTGGGAAACTTTAATAGCTTTTTATTTAACCGTGAATGCTTTATTTGGAGTAAATTGAGCTGAATATAGTTACATTAATTGTACCTGTAGTAATGAAAAGAACATTTGGACTCAGAACTGAATCAGTAATCATCATTATTATCTAAATATCAACTACAATTCCAGTAAATGTGATTCTAAAATGAATCAAAGTTATATACTTGACATTTAATTCCAATATTTTATTGTACATGTTTTTTTTTTAATAAACTGCTTCCCAAATACACATCTATGGCTCCATCTAGTGGAGAAACAACCATTTTCTCATTAACAGACAAAACTTCAACCTCTGCTTTGTATTGTTTACAAAAGTGTCTCTGTCCAGTGCTAGTAAATTAGTGGTTTATATTTAGATGACGCAATGTTTTGACTAGAACTTAAACCGAGCTTAATGTGTGAATAGCCTAAAGAAGTTAGCTGAGCCCACTCATATATATTGTTCATAATTAGTGTTAGTGATTTTAACAGATATAAAAAAAAACAAAAAAACAAGAAGGAGACGTGGTATTACTTTTATAATATTGTTTTAAAGGTGTAAAAACTCCACAGATTTACATTAAAGGTGAGATCCTAATGGTCACATCACAGAAAGTTGGGTCTTTTTGATAAGGTAAGCAAACAATCAGAACACCTCAACAACCGCATGGCAATGCGCGGAAACCAATCACAACACCCCAACAACCGCATGGCAACGCGCAGAAACCAGAACACCCCAACAACCGCATGGCAACGTGCAAAAACCAGAACACCCCAACAACCGCATGGCAACGCGCGAAAACCAATCAGAACACCCCAACAACCGCATGGCAACGCACGAAAACCAATCAGAACACCTCAACAACCGCATGGCAACGCGCGGAAACCAGTCATAACACCCCAACAACCGCATGGCAACGCACGAAAACCAATCAGAACACCTCAACAACCGCATGGCAACGCGCGGAAACCAGTCATAACACCCCAACAACCGCATGGCAACGCACGAAAACCAATCAGAACACCTCAACAACCGCATGGCAACGCGCGGAAACCAGTCATAACACCCCAACAACCGCATGGCAACGCACGAAAACCAATCAGAACACCTCAACAACCGCATGGCAACGCGCGGAAACCAATTAGAACACCCCAACAACCGCATGGCAACGCGCGAAAACCAATCAGAACACCCCAACAACCGCATGGCAACGCGCGGAAACCAGTCACAACACCCCAACAACCGCATGGCAACATGCGAAAACCAATCAGAACACCCCAACAACCGCATGGCAACGCGCGAAAACCAATCAGAACACCCCAACAACCGCATGGCAACGCGCGGAAACCAGTCACAACACCCCAACAACCGCATGGCAACATGCGAAAACCAATCAGAACACTCCAACAACCGCATGGCAACGCACTAAAAGCCCTTCAGCAAAGCATCTTAGCCAATCACAACCAGAGCTGGAACTGAGGAATGCGGAAGTAACGTGTGTCATGGAGCAGCCAGAGTTCCAAACAATCATGTTTATGTTCATTTTATGTTTTGTTGTTGGTGTTATTATTCTGTTTTACATGCTTTAAACAGTACAACATTGCCTTTATTTTGCCTTGTACTTGTATGTGATATGAACTATGTATGTGAACTATGTATACGAATGTGAACTAAATAAACAAATTAAAAATAAATAAATATATTCCAAGCACCAATATCCAGGATGAAAATTAGGGAACATAATTATTGCACATATTACAAACCCAATTCCAAAAAAGTTGGGACACTGTACAAATTGTGAGTAAAAAAGGAATGTAATACTTTACAAATCTCATAAACTTATATTTTATTCACAATAGAATATAGATAACATATCAAATGTTGAAAGTGAGACATTTTGAAATGTCATGCCAAATATTGGCTCATTTTGGATTTCATGAGAGCTACACATTCCAAAAAAGTTGGGATAGGTAGCAATAAGAGGCCGGAAAAGTTAAATGTACATATAAGGAACAGCTGGAGGACCAATTTGCCACTTATTAGGTCAATTGGCAACATGATTGGGTATAAAAATAGCCTCTCAGAGTGGCAGTGTCTCTCAGAAGTCAAGATGGGCAGAGGATCACCAATTCCCCCAATGCTGCGGCCAAAAATAGTGGAGCAATATCAGAAAGGAGTTTCTCAGAGAAAGTTATCATCATCTACAGTGCATAATATCATCCAAAGATTCAGAGAATCTGGAACAATCTCTTTGCGTAAGGGTCAAGGCCGGAAAACCATACTGGATGCCCGTGATCTTCGGGCCCTTAGACGGCACTGCATCACATACAGGAATGCTACTGTAATGGAAATCACAACATGGGCTCAGGAATACTTCCAGAAAACATTGTCACAATCCACCGTGCCTTTCGCCGTTGCCGGCTAAAACTCTATATGTCAAAAAAGAAGCCATATCTAAACATGATCCAGAAGCGCAGGCGTTTTCTCTGGGCCAAGGCTCATTTAAAATGGACTGTGGCAAAGTGGAAAACTGTTCTGTGGTCAGACGAATCAAAATTTGAAGTTCTTTTTGGAAACTGGTACGCCATGTCATCCGGACTAAAGAGGAAAAGGACAACCCAAGTTGTTATCAGCGCTCCGTTCAGAAGCCTGCATCTCTGATGGTATGGGGTTGCATGAGTGCGTGTGGCATGGGCAGCTTACACATCTGGAAAGGCACCATCAATGCTGAAAGATATATTCAAGTTCTAGAACAACATATGCTCCCATCCAGACGTCGTCTCTTTCAGGGAAGACCTTGCATTTTCCAACATGACAATGCCAGACCACATACTGCATCAATTACAACATCATGGCTGCGTAGAAGGATCCGGGTACTGAAATGGCCAGCCTGCAGTCCAGATCTTTCACCCATAGAAAACATTTGTCGCATCATAAAGAGGAAGATGCGACACAGAAGACCTAAGACAGTTGAGCAATAGAAGCCTGTATTAGACAAGAATGGACAACATTCCTATTCCTAAACTTGAGCAACTTGTCTCCTCAGTCGCCAGACGTTTGCAGACTGTTATAAAAAGTAGATGGGATGCCACACAGTGGTAAACATGGCCTTGTCCCAACTTTTTTTGAGATGTGTTGATGCCATGAAATTTAAAATCAACTTATTTTTCCCTTAAAATAATAAATTTTCTAAAATATAATTCATTATTTAATCGATTAAAAGTTACACTTAAGGTGTTTGGTCACATTTGACTGCCAAGGAGTATGAGAACATATTATTAATGCTCTCTTTATCACTCCCCTGAATAAAATGCTACTGTAAAGCGCAGTCAGCGTACTTATCAATCAATGCACATTATGTGCTAATAATTACTAGAAATTGCTGCAAATATTGTGAAACTGCTTTCTGTCCCAATTAAACCCATTCAGACAGACTGACAGCACAAAGTTGTTTGGAACCATTGAGAGCTCCAAGCATAATAGAGCAGATTTTCTTCAGGAAACGCACATTATTTATATTTTATTGTTTATTTTAGATATTACATTTCTTGAAAGTAAAGTGTTTGTTGTTTCTGTCCTTCTTTACGTGCAGCTCACATGTCTCCTCAGCGGGGCAGCATTGTGTTTCATCTTGACCTGCCCTCATATGAAATGACTGCTAAACCAACTTTTTATCATTGGCTATTATTTTAATCTCACTACAACATGGTGCACGCATTGAAATAAACACAAATTCTGCTTAATTAAATATTTACACAGAGTAAACTTTTAATTAAACACATCATAATCCTTTTTGTCGACTACAATGAATCCCTTAGGGTTCTAAACAATGAAGTTATAATGTGTGTTAGAGCAGAAAAATGCATTTAAATTTCTTCACAAAGAGCTCCTGCGTATAAATCTTTGGCTGTAGCAGTGCCATACCATCTCATTTATCAAACTTTAATCTGAGCATTTGATGAGCTGTTCACTGCCGTCTGAATTATTAATGTAATTGCCATTGCTGAATGGACTTTACTATGCCACCACTGCGGCAATGTTTTCATCAAATCCCATCCCCACAACACACACACACACACACACACACACACACACACAACACACACACACACACACACACACACAAACACACACACACACAAACACACACACACACACACACACGTGCACACACACACACACAAACACACATCACACACACACACACACACATCACCCTCATCGAGAGACCCCCCCCCACTCACAAATCACACACACACCACCACAACACACCCAGCAGCCTTGGCCCCGTCTGTAGATTCGATTCTGTGGCTTCACCAGGAGCCAAAATCATCAGCAGATTCTGTGTATCTTATAAGAAGTCGAGTAAAGTTATATGAACAATTTTTTCCTTCCCCCAATCTGCTGTGTTTCCTTTTTTGTGTGTGTTTTGATCCCGGCTCTTGCGGCGGGCCGCTCTGTGGTGAGGCGCGGGCTGGAGTGGCGCTGCTGTGTTATTTCTGGCAGCTGTGGCGGTTGGTGGCTCTAGAGACGGAGTGGAGCATTCCGGATCCAAACCCAGGCTGTTTAAGGGAATTCTCATCTGTAATGATCAGCGTCATTATGGGCTCACACTAACTGCAGGACGAGCCGCGCGTTAATTTCAGCACGTCCCTCCATACATGCATCTTCACATGCATCATGCTACACGAATGCTGGAGACCAAACCTTCTTCTTCTTCTTAAAGAAGAAACGAAACATTATTTTAGACTGGGTGGAACTGAAATATTTTAGTATAATTGATATACTCTTTCCCCCGGTTTCACAGACAAGGCTTAAGCCTAATCCTAGACTAAAATGTAAGTCTGAGCTGTTTCAACTGAAAGAAACTTGCACTGACTGATCTTAAAATATATCAGCGCCGCCGCCTTTGTTTTATCTCAAGATGCACACCAGTAATGTTTTTTTTTTTAAAGTACGATCATAAAAATTACTTAAATGTCCTAATTGAACTATGGCCTAATCCTGGCTTAGTCTAAGCCCTGTCTGTGAAACCAGGCCTTTACGTTTTTATTTTGATATTTACTGTTTTCATTTGAATTTTAGTTTTTGTAATGTTGTTGTCATTTTTATTCGCTTTTGTTTATGTTCTTTTATTTCTAGTTAAATTGAGCGAAAAGGAGAGACTTTGCATTGGCAGCTAGCTGAAGTTTAAGCTTCGCTATATTTTATTTTATTTTATTTCAGTTCATGTTTATTTGTTTCAAGACACAATGTAAAAGTAACAAAGTAACAATGTTTTAATGGTTCTACAAAAATATTTTTCGAAGTTGTAAATAAAATACAAGAACACAAGAAAATTAAAAAATACAAGAAAATACTATTTCAGTTTTTCTACTTCAAAATGTAATGAGTAATTCAATGTGTTACATGCTGTTTCTTTGTAAATGTGAAATTTACTTGAA
Source organism: Sinocyclocheilus anophthalmus (assembly GCA_018155175.1). Taxonomy (NCBI): domain Eukaryota; kingdom Metazoa; phylum Chordata; class Actinopteri; order Cypriniformes; family Cyprinidae; genus Sinocyclocheilus; species Sinocyclocheilus anophthalmus. The sequence goes on along the minus strand of JADLZN010001488.1, from coordinate 160,410 downwards.
AAAAATTGTTTCTACACCAAATCATTTTCAGTGTAGTTTTAGTTGAAGTTAACAAACCAAACTAGTAGAAAAGACAAACCATGTCTCTCAGCCAACTCAGGGAGGGACCACTAGTTTTAAGAATTAGTAGTTTTCTTTTAGACTTCATAATACTGAACAATAAAACATGAAAAGTTCTCTATCTTCTTGTATGTACCTTCAGTGATTCCCGGGGGTCAATGGACAAGAAACCCTAGTCGTATTCAATTACATTTATCAGAAGTTCAAGCTATTTATCATTTCATAATTAATTTAAAACAATATTGTAGTATTTTATTTTAACTAAATGTAAAAGCAAATACACAAGTGCCATGTTTTGTTGTTTTTATTATACTCATCACTTTTATTTAACCATCTGCATCATTTAAATGATGTCAACTTATATAATAAAACACAAAAAGTACAGTAAGTTCTCTAAGTTCTCACAAGTGTTTTGATTGTTGAACTAGAAGCATTTAACAGACTGAATGAAGATTGTCTCCACTGCTATCCTCGTATATATTTTCAGTAAAAGTTTGCTTTAAGTTACCGGCGCTCAAATAAACACCGGCGTAACGCGGCGCACACTAGGTCAAGCGTTGCAGTTGTTTAAAGTCTGTCTTGCTATTAGAAGCCAAACTGGTTTGTGCAGCGTCGAGCATTTTTCATCCTCCCATTACGTGCTGTAACATCATGTTAAAATGTCTCTCTAACCACTCTTGGCATTAAATGAGAGAATGAGATGATTTCAGTTTATATATTTATTTTTGGTGGTGAGTGTGCATAAATGCATGCAAAGTCTGCATGTTTGTGTGTGCAACAGCGTGCATGATGCCAAACAGTTGTGTCTGAGTGCGTGGCTGCGCGCATGCATGTGTGTATCGGGTTATACGTCGGCGTGCATGATGGCGAACACTCGTGAGTGTGTGTGTGTGTGCGAGAACCCACAAAGATATTTCAATTTCTGCTGGATATTAAAGAAGCATGCGGTGGCAGCGGCCCTCGGCCTGCCAGCGGGTGAGTTGAGGGGGGTGTTGTGGCCGTGACTCTGGGGGGGAGACGAGGGGGAAGTGGCTCATGGTCAGGGCCCCTGCCGGACACACTGGCGCCTCTTTCTGGAGGACTTCAGAACCACCACACTCCTCCACCAGAACCCTGCCAACCCAAATCACTCACTTCAACATCTCTCTCTCTCTCTCTCGCCCGCCCACTCTAAAGCTATTTTCCTATCAAATTATAATTTCTCTGAACATTTGTCTATGCAGTTTTCTTCTAATGCGTTGTACTTCAGGGTGCATTTTAAAAGGAATCCAAAGCTGCAATCAGAAACTGCTTGTAGAATTGTAATACCGGACCACTGTTTTATAAATGTGACTCTGGAGCACAAAAGCAGTCATAAGTAGCACGGCTATATTTGTAGTTATAGCCAAAAATACATTGTATGGGTCCCAATTATACATTTCTCTTTTAGTACTATGCCAAAAATCATTAGATATTAAGTAAAGATCATGCTCCATGAATATATTTAGTAAATTTCCTACCGTAAATATATCAAAACTTAATGTTTGATTAGTAATATGCATTGCTAAGAGCTTCATTTCGACAACTTTAAAGATGATTTTCTCAATATTTTGATTTTTTTTTTGACACTCAGATCTCAGTATCTCGGACAAATATTGTCCTATCATAACAAACCATACATCAATGGAAAGTTTATTTATTCAGCTTTCAGATGATGTATACATCTCAATTTCGAAAAATCGACCCTTATGATTAGTTTTGTGGTCCTGGGTCACAAATGAAGTTGAGATAAAAATGCTGAGACAAAAAGACAAAAGAAATGGCAAGAGCACACATCTGATGCTTTCAGGGCATTAGAAAACGACAGTTATATTAATATCATAGCAAACAACAACAAAATTAAAGTATTAGATGGCTGACAGTAGTCAGGAAAATATGTTTTATTTCTTTTTTTATACTATTACCATTAATTATTATAAGTTATAATGGTAGTTCAAATCCTATTACTATTTTAGTTTACACTTGTATGAATGAATATTTACAAGCTTGCATTTTGTTACAGCATTATCCGTCCAATGATAATTTGTCTTTGTACGCATTTATTCCTTATTGAAGCCTATTTCCGCCATGGAATGAAAAAATAAAAAAGGTAAATGTGACTTTTATAAGCTCACAATTCAGACTTAGGGAGAGAATTTTCAGTCTAATTATATACTATATTAATAGTAGTCTAATAATAATCTATAATAGTATAATAGAGTTAATAAATGCGACTTTGTATCTCAGAATTCAGACTTTTTCTCGCAATTTTTATTTTTTTCACTACAGAATAAAAAAATTACTTAAGTAATTGAGACTTTTTCCCTCACAATTATGACTCATAATTCAGAATTCCTTCTGAGAATTCTTCACAGTTCTGACGTTTTTTCTCAGAATTGTTAGCAAAAAGTCAGAATTATGAGACATAAACTCAGAATTGCAAGAGAAAAGTCTGAATTGTGGGATAAAAATGTAGTTTTATTTTTTTTTATCCCGTGGCAGAAACAAGCTTCCATAGTCCCTCAACTGTTCTAGTTTTAACATTTTTTTTATTTATCCCAGTAGTTCTTCGTTTTGTGTTTGTTTGCTCTGTGAAAAAGCAAAAGCACCAAAATAAATGAGGAAAAAAATGTAACTACTTTCACTCACTCTAAGACTGTATCTGAACAACATGAGTATAAAACGTGTGACAACGAGGAGGTATAAAAGAACTATAAACTCAAGGAATTAAGAGTGGATGTCTATTTTGAAATGTCACAGCTCATTTCCCTAACTTCCATTTCTTTTCTTTTTTTTCTGGAAGCAATTTGTCATCCAGGGGACATTTAATAGGGAACATATTATCTTTTTACAGGGGCATGGAGTCTGCCACAGCCTGCCCACAGTTCCTATAAACAGAACTGGTCCATTTAGTGGTGCGTTTGATACATTTCAGGGCAGCAGCGAGCTCAGTTACAGACTGGAGCCCGTAAAGGCCCAGATAAGTGCTTCTATTCACCAGGCCGTTGCCAACGCAGTTAATTTAAATGAGCTAATGATGATCAATCTTCATTTGTGTTGCCAAACTCAATGCTCTCTTTCCTTTTTCTTAATCAGTTTTCCATCTGACCTTCCCCGACCTCGGTTTCTTGTTTTAGGTTACCTGGTTTTCTCTCCTCTTCCCCTTCATCATTTGTTTAGCAGTCATTGTTGGACGAGGCAGAGCCCGAGGCGTCACACGCCCCTCACCAGCCCTAAAACAAAGAGGTGCTCACCTGCGCACACCTGTGGAAACCTGCCTCTCCCGCTCCCGAGGGCGTCACGAGGGGAAATAAAGGCCTGTAGATTAGTGTGAGGGCCATTGTTCCCACTTTAATCGACTACAAAACAATCAGACTTCATCGTTGAATCCTGCTAATCTTTCTGCTACAAATGCACACTCTAAAAAGTGCTGGGTTAAATATAACCCAGTGCTGGGTTAAAAAGGGACAAACCCAGCAGTTGGGTTGTTTTGACCCAGCGGTTGGGTTGTTTTGACCCAGCTATTGGGTTGCTTTGACCCAGCGATTGGGTTGTTTTGACCCAACGGTTGGGTTGTTTTGACCCAGCTTTTCGGTTGTTTTGACACAACTTCGGGTTTGTGTTTGACCCAGCTATTGGGTTGTTTTGACCCAGCAGTTGGGTTGTTTTGACCCAGCTGTCGTGTTGTTTTGACCCAACGGTCGGGTTGTTTTGACCCAGCTATTGGGTTGTTTTGACCCAGCAGTTGGGTTGTTTGACCCTCATTGGGTTTGTTTTGACCCAGCGGCTGGGGTTTGACCCAGCGCTTGGTTGCTTTGACCCAGCTGTTGGGTTGTTTTGTCCCAGCTATTGGGTTGTTTTGACCCAGCTATTGGGTTGTTTTGACCCAGCTATTGGGTTGTTTTGACCCAGCGGTTGGGTTGTTTTGACCCAGCTATTGGGTTGTTTTGACCCAGCTGTTGGGTTGTTTTGACCAGCTATTGGGTTGTTTTGACCCGCGATTGTTTGGTTTGACCCAACTCTGGGTGTTTGACCGGGTTGGGTTGTTTTGACCCACGAGCCGGGTTGTTTTTTACCACTATTGGGTTGTTATTGGACCCAGCTTGTCGTGTCCGTTTTGACCCAACGGTCGGTTTGTTTTTGACCAGCTATTGGGGTTTGTTTTTGACCCCAGCGTCGTGTCGTTTGTTGACCCAACGGATCCGGGTTTTTTTGGGGACCCATCTATTGGGTTTGTTTTGGACCCCAAGCGTTGGGTTTTTTTGACCCACTATTGGGTTGTTTTGACCCAGCGGTTGGGTTGTTTTGACCCAGCTATTGGTTTGTTTTGAATCAGCGGTTGGGTTGTTTTGACCCAGATATTGGGTTGTTTTGACCCAGAAAAAACCCAGCTATTGGGTTGTTTTGACGCAGCGGTTGGGTTGTTTTGACCGAGCGTTTGGGTTGTTTTGACCCAGCTATTGGGTTGTTTTGACCCAGCGGTTGGGTTGTTTTGACCCAGCGGTTGGGTTGTTTTGACCCAGCTATTGGGTTGTTTTGACCCAGCGGTTGGGTTGTTTTGACCCAACGGCTGGGTTGTTTTGACCCAGCGGTTGGGTTGTTTTGAACCCAACTGCTGGGTCAAAACAACCCAACTGCTGAGTCAAAACAACCTAATAGTTTGGTTTGTCCCTTTTAAAACCCTCGCTGGGTAATATTTAACCCCAGCATTTTTTAACAAAAAAAGAAACACAATTCTGTTTCATTTGGGAGTTGTTTGTTCAAGTACAAGCCGCACTTGGGGTTCTGGGGCTGCTCGAGACTTTTTGGGAAACCCCAGAACCTTATGTTTTACCTTGGGGTCCTTTTGAGTGTGTGCGGGCGTGTAAAATTGGTGACATAAAAGGTTAACCTATGCTTTCTTTAGTGATATTCTGTGACCTTTTTAAGTTAGGATAATTCCAATCCTTGTTTTACAACTTCAAAAAAGAAAAAAATACAGTTTTAAAAATCCCATGTACTCATAGAATCCAAATGACCCATTTTTTGGAGTTGTCGGAAATACTATTTAACCTATGATTTTATTCTTGATATTTTGTGATTTGTTTTCATTTAGGATCATTAACATGCATGCAAAGTTTTGACACTTGTGGAATGTTTATACAAAATGTCTATTACGAGATAAATGGATAAATACAGAAATATATATATATATATATTTTTTTTTTTTGATGTACAGTATTTTTAAATCCGCTTTTTCTCCAAACTACATTCATAAGGTATGTTTACATTTTATTGTGTTAAAATGCAGTTAAAACTGAAAAAAAATACAGTTTATAAAATGTAAAAAAATAAATATATAATAGAAAAACCTTGTTAATAGAGTCTTGAAAATTTCTCTTTCTAAATTTTTAAGAATTACATTTTAAAATAGTTCTCTTTTTTTTTTTTTTTTTTTGAAGTGCTGTAATAAATTCATTAGGTCAGTTTTGGACCTCCCATCACGATTGGTTTTTAACAAATACGGTCCTCATGTAACCATCCCTCACTGTTGTACTTGACCAATAAAAACCACCTAAAAAGCCATCAGAACACCTTAGCAGCTGTATTGCAATTCCCTGGAAACCAAGTCATGCACAAGAAACTGTAAAAATCTAGTTAGTATTTATCCACTGACCATCTGAGAGTCGCGTTTGAGGAGGACGAACGGGAGGAGTCCGTGCTTCCCTCTTTTCCTGTCATCTTTTCTTTTTCTTCTCTTTTCTCTCATGGCCCTGAGTATATTTATCTTTTTATGGCTTCACTCGAGGCAGATCCTCGTCTTTCCTTTTTTTCCCCCTCCAACATAAAGATACAAAAATAAAACAAGGTTACCGCCACCACAGGGGAGTATAAAAGTTCAAAAATAATAGTCAGAAGCCACGGACCCTCCTGTACCCCCCATATAAAGCTCCTACACCCCCACCCACGAACACACACCCCACCCAACCCTCCACCCGGCCTTTAAAGCTGCAGACGTGACCGCCAGCCCACTTCAGACCACCATAAACATGTCAGGCCTTGATGACAGAGCCGGCCCGAGATGCTTTATACCAACTGACCTCAACTCCAGCTCATTAGAGCCAGTAAATTAGAACCATGCATCCCGAGTCAAGAGGAGTCGATGAGAAGAGAGCGCAATATGAGGGGTGATGCATGCATTTGATCACATAAATAAAGTCTGCAATATGTGCAACGCTTCTGGAACTCACAGCTTTTGCTCTTTAGTTTTCAGTATCGTTCCTGCACTCCTCATCATTTCTGTAATTCACAAAGACTTTGCTCTCATACAGGAAAAGTCCATTGCTGTGTTTCAAAATCTTTACTTCATAAAATAAAAAATAACGTAAAAAATAAAAAGGAAATAGTGTAATTACAATGCTGTAGCAACTGTGACGGCCAAACAGAAGAAGAGTCTGACTTTGACAGATATTAAGTACACATCGAATTAAACATGACATTTTGAAGTAGAAAGACTGAAATAGTATTTATTTAATTATTTATTACAGAATGTACACAAATAATTTTTGTTTTATGTTAAAAAATCTTTTTTTTTCAGCGAATGTAAGTGGGAAATTTTCAGACTTATCTTAATCTTTCAAACTTACCTAAAATTATTCTTAAATTTCATAAAAATATAAGGTTTATAAAAACCAGAAATAGATAACATGCACAAGGCACAAGCTTAGCTGAGTTAATTGAAATTTTTTTTAAAGAATAAAAAAGTGAAATTTCAACTTCAAGTGCTTTCACACAGCGCTGTAATAAATAAATAAATACATCCAATACTTAAAAACCCTCACTGTTATAAGGGCTGTTCTCCTCAGAAAATAGAAAAATATACAACAAAAACTGTTGACACCATATGTAACTTTAGATTCTAAATGTAGAACATTCTCACAACATAAATGGGAACATTTTAAACTTTAATTTTAAATTTCATAAACTATATGGTTATAAAAACAAAAAATATAACACACATAAGGCAACACCTGAGCTGAATTATTGAAAAAATTAATGAGAATCAAAAGAGACATTCCTCCAACGCACTGGGGGTATAACAAAATAAATGAAAATTAAATAAATAAAATTATGATTTAAAAACCCTCCTGTAAAATCGTTCTTCTCTAATACATAAAATACTAAATAAAATCAAAATAGTAAAATAATAAATTAAATAAAATTCTAATTTAAATTCCATATTCAGACGTTGACAACCTTCTCGTCGCATAAGATTCTGAATGTGGAACATTCTCACAATGTAAGTGGGAAATTTTAAAGATTCATAAAACTAAATTTCATAAAAATATAAGGTTTAGAAAATTTTTTTTTTGTAAAGAATAAAAAAAATATATATATATAATGCTTCCTCACAAGCACTAGTAATAAAATTAAATAACATAACCAAATCACGCCGTGAAAACGCCTCACTGATCATTTCCTCTCTTTAGTGGGTTTAGTGAGTGGTCAGTCGTCTCCTGTCCCGTGCTGACCGTCCCGCAGCGTTATGTGGGGTAATTGTGGGGCCGGTGGGGGGTAATTGGTCCTCACAGACAGCGGGGGAGGTTTAATTTCCTCGAGCGGCGTTCTGAGAGACTCTTTGTGTGACTGAGAGCTCTGCTTTGTTTGAGCTGCAACAACTAATTAAAGCATTTGTTGAGCCGTAAGACAATACGAATGACAGAGAAACTCAAAGATCAAGAGGAGTATATGGCATGAGGAAAAGTTATCTGGCTTTATATTCTCTCCCTTCACGAATCATTACTCACGGGCCAAACATTTGAAGCAATGACACTTCATTTCTGGAGAAAAAAGGTTTTACTCACACTCTGTGGTCTGAACTTATTCTGAGCATTCATACGTTTGATTTATGACATCCCACATGCAGCATCTCTGGATTCAATATGCTGGTGTGATCGAGAAACTGGCCAAACCTCGCAACATGGCTGAACATAAAGATGTTTTCTTACAATTATTATTGTTTTTTACACAACCCAGTAATGCATCGTCAGCATGCAGGTTTTTTTGTCAATTATATGGTTGCTGATATGTTTTCTTTTTAATATATTAAAAACAGATGCATCATGAATAAATGTGAAGGGATCATATTTCAACCCAAAATGACAAGAAACACAAAATTGTATATTTTTTATAAAGAGAATTAAGTAGGCTTGATTTAAGCAGAATTAAGCAAATTTCGGCTAATTAGGGTCATTGAGAAGTTTTGCATTGTGACTTCAGTTCATCGTTACTGTAAAAGTTTTACTCTTGATTATTCTCAGTAATGTATTTTTTTTACTGCAATACAAAACAGTGTTACACTTGTGAAAATCATCAATTCTCATAACTGTAAAATGTTTAATGTAAATTTAGCATAAATTAAAATAAATGATAACACCATGATGTATTAATACTTTACCACTGACTTAATTAAAAAAAAAAAAAATTGTATTACAGCAATGATAATTTGAGGGAAAATAATAAAATTAGGTTAAGCATGACATATTTTCTTTCCTTTGACTTTAGGGTGAAATAGGACCTGAGATGTTCTTGAACATTTTGTGAAATTCACAAAAATTAAAAATGTAAACGCATTTACACGGCCACATATGGTGGTTTCAATGCTTAATTAAATTACTGTACATGTTTACTGTAATCAATTCACAGAAATCTGTCTCACTGATCTTATTTGCACTATTTATTTATGATTTTACAACAAAAATTTATGTTTCAATACATAATGTCTTTCTTAAGATGTAAATTCTGTTTTAAAAATCTGCTTAAAAGATCCAATCAAAGGAAGTTCAACTCGATCCGTCCAAATAAACAATAAATAAAACCATCACATGAATGAGAAGACTTAATTTATTCATAAATGACTCGCTCCATGGTCTACCTCCATTCAGCAAACCAGGGACCAACATTGTCCTCATAATTTACAACCTAAATTAGATTTTTTATGTAAGGAGAAATTAAATAAACATGATCAGCGCCAGGACCACTATGCAACACCCATATTCCTCTTGCAAAGCCTAAACCTGAAGACTTACTCTGGATCAAATTCTATCAAAGTAATGAGTCCTCAGGAAAGCATTCAGGATTAAAAAAATAAAAGAAATCAATTTTAATTAAATAAAAACAGATCACATGTGCATCAATTGGAAGCTCAAATGTCAGATACACAATCTACTCAACGCTGGGCTTCCAACCCTCCCGGAAATTGTCAAGAAAAGAATTTAAACACATAACGAGAATAATTGCAAAATAACGTGTAGCTTAAAATATTTAAAAATACTCCCAAAATGTAGGCCTCTCCTGACAAACATGTGTCTGAAGTTCTTTGTGAAACAATTAATTTCTCCCAAAACCTCCCAGTCTAGAAAATGTTCATGGTACGCTGCTCTCGGTGGAGCATTTTCAACTAGTTCCTAAAAACAGATTGCATAATAAAAACAGGGGTTTTTAATTTTATACGCAGCTTAGCACCAATGCAACAGTAGCTCCACTTGTCAGAGTCTTCATCCAATTCCTCACACAGCGGTTTTATATCTCCAGCAGCCCGCTGCTGCTGTTCACACCGTTCCCCGTGCTGCTTTTTTCTTCTGCACCAACCGTCGGGTCCTGCATGCCACCCGCGGGCCCCTGAGGAGCCACTTTAGCGGAATCCGTCGGTTCCTCAGTTCCTCTGGGCTCCGCCTCCTCTTCCGGACCCTTCCCTTGCAGGCTGGCTTCCGTGTGGGTCTTCTGATGTTTGCTGAGGTGGTCGCTACGAGTGAAGCGCTTATTGCACAGGTGACAAGTGAACTTCTTTTCTCGAGTGTGGGTGCGGACGTGGCGCTCCAGCTCGTCGGAGCGAGTGAACCGCTTCCCGCAGAAGAGCCAGTTGCAGACGAAGGGTCGTTCGCCCGTGTGCCAACGCAGGTGGGCTTTCAGGTGCGAGGCCTTGCCGTAGACCTTCCCGCAGCCGGGAATGTGGCAGCTGTGGACGGGTTTCTTGCGCAGGGATGCAGCCGAGGCGCCAAGCCTCTCCAACTCTTGGCAGTTCGGGCAATCGCAAGAAGACCTTCCGGTGGTAGATGTGTATCCGGGAGATCCCCGAGCCGGTTTGAGCCCCATGGAATTGTCCAGGATTCCAGAAGTAGTTACGGGTTTGGGCTTGTACATGTCCTGCGGGAGCATGTGCTGTGAGGATTGGAGCAGGTGCGAGGACGAACTCAAGCCTACAGACGGGTACGGCGCAGGGTTTAGAGGCGTAAAATCAGGAGTGTAACTAGGCATCTGGGGGTTGAGGGACGCTTGAGGAGCGATGGGCTGCAAGTGCGCTTGGAGGCTCTCGGGTTGAGGTTGTCCTGCGTTTAGCCAGTTTGAGTTGGTGTGGACATCCCACCAAGAAGATGTTGCGTTCGCAGGAGCAGCTGTGATCCCGGGATGGATGCCCTTGTACCAGGAGCCATAGGGATGCGTCATGTCCAGGTAGGTGTTGACGCTGGTCAGGCAGTCCGCTGTGGCTTTGGTCCCCAGAAGCGAAGGGTCCTGAGAGGCACTGGAGGTTTGGAAACTGGAGAACAGGTTGTATTCGGAGCCGTACGCTCCCGTGGGAGCAGGAGGAGGGCTGCCGGTTGGGGTGAGCATGCCCCCGGTGGAGCTGAAGGAGCCACTATAAGAGTCCGCAATGCCCTCATTGCCTCGCACGTTATTCTTAGGGCTCTGGAGTTCAGAGGTCATGCTGTAGGCTTTCTTAACTGGTACCGTGCTTCCTGCTTTACCTGGCGTGGCGGAGTCTCGGACTGGACTGGTGTTCCCAAACTTGTTGCAGGTGGCGGTTAGCATAGCCAAGGGACTGGATCCATAACGTGTTTCCTCCTGAGAAGAGAATGAGAGATCAGAACGCAATCTATGTTGCTTCAAATTATGCTACCTAGCATAAAAGAGGTTGAGCAAACATCCATCCTGCACTATTAGTCTAGACAGAAATATGCACCATCGCTGACAACACAATAATTAATGCCACCACAAGTGGAGTTCCGGTTTAATGTGTTTACATCTCCATAGTGACCATCCGTCTGTGAAAAACAGGCAACAATATGATATTCTTTGGAAGAACAAACAATTGTTTAGTTTAGAACACTCTAATTATGTTGTCAATCAATTTGAACAAATGCACAAGAATACAAAATTTAGAAATCAAAGATGGTCTATCATTTTTCAAATATTCACACTCACATTGATCGAAGCACGATTCCACAAGTATTTAACACGCTTAATGTCAGTGTATGAACACAGCCACAGAAAAACATGTGGTAACCATGTTTACAGTCAACAACGACATTACAAAAAGCTCTCTGTTTGGACGTTAAATTAAAAAGCAGATTGGCATTTTAGGATAACCACGACTCTAACTTAAGATGTTAAGTCTAAACGTCACCTTACAGTCACAGACTACGGTTGGACTTCGCTTCATTTGGAAAGGCAGTGGTCTACCCCATTTTCCGCTGGGAAGTGATGATAAATGAATGAGTAAGGCGCAGTGTGTGATGATGATATTTCCCGCTGAGTGTGTGCGGTTCATCTTGGCAAAGGTTCTGCTCCCGTTTCCAGGTTAACTGCTCCCCATTACAGCGGGGAGCTTAAATTTGACGCCAACATCCAAAACCATCGCCGCAAGAGTTTCAGTCTCCTACACTCTAAAAAATGCTGGGTAAAATAGGGACAAACCCAGCAATTGGGCTGTTTTGACCCAGTGGTTGGGTTAAATGTTTAACCCAACCTTCTGGGTAGTAACCCAACCGCTTGGTCAAAACAACCCAATTGCTGGGTTTGTCCCTATTTTACCCAGCACTGGGTTGTATTTAACCCAGAATTTTTTAGAGTGTAGTTTTTTCAGAACCCAGTGTCTAGGTTGGACTATCTGGTCATAAGTTTAAAAGTTTTTTGATTGTGTTGCAACAAACCCAATAAAGGTCCCTCAGTGGCTCCTAAATTCAGCAAAGAACCCCGTTCTTACTTTTTTTGCTCTACACGAGTTACTCACATCAGTGCATTGGTGTCTAGGTTCTTAAAAGTACTTCTAAAGGACTACAAAATAAAAAGTTTTGAGGAACTTTCAAAGGTTCTTCAATGAATGCAAAAACCCTTTTTGGTTGTAACTGTAAATTTATATTTAAGAGAGCATAGAGACTGCATTTCAGTGTTTTTTTATATTTACAATGACATTATTATCACATAGTTCATCCAATTAGAGTACTTAAGATGAGTTGTTTTCATTCTACTTTTAATTTCTTACAGAAGCCATCCAATAACTTTTACTGAGTAACCAGAGTCAAAGATATGTAAACCAATAATGCACAAAACATCCATATAGTAGGCTCTTGACGCTTATACATATTTATAGAAATCCGATATAAAACCATGAAAACATAGGCAGACATGAGATCAGATTGTGTTCTCCATACCTGCAGAATCGACGCGGCCATCCCGGAGGATGCAGTCCTGTGAAGTTCAGTCCAAAAGCAGGAGGAGAAGCTCGAGGTGCTGGTGAGTCTGACTGAACTAAACCCCGGGCGAGCAAAGCGACTCTTCTATGAGAGACCCGCCTCTAAGACCGGCAGAGGGGAGGGAGAGAGAGAGAGAGAGAGAGAGAGAGGGAGGGAGGGAGGAAGAGAGAGAAAGAGGGAAGAAAGAGAGAGGGAGGGAGGGAGGAGAGAGAGAGAGGGAGGAGAAAAGGAGAGAGAGAGAGGAGGGAGAGGGAGAGGGAGAGGGAAAGAAAGGAGGGGGAATAGGAGAGAGAAGGACTGAGGACAGAGGGAAGAGAGAGAGAAGGAGAGGGGAGGGAGGGCGAGAGAGAAGAGGTAGTGGGACCTAGAGGAGAGATAGAGAGAGAGAATAGAGAGAGAGAGAGAGAGAGAGAGAGTGGAGAGGAGGAGGGAGGGGGAGAGAGAGAGAGAGAGAGAGAGAGTGTTTGTGTGTGAGAGAGAGAGAGAGAGAGGAGAGAGAAGAGAGAGAGAGAGAGAAAGAAAGATAGCGAGCGAGATCCCAAAATGTGTACCTTAAGATCAGATTGCGCATTAATAGGGGGGTCATCCTCCTGATTAAAGTCTGAACCCCCTAAAGAAGTCAATCAAAAGGCTGTGGTTCTCAAAAGAATTTGTGGGTTTTTTAATATTATACTTTTATAGTGTACATCTTTTCACGCGCTTTAAAACATGTGTATTATGCCTTTTCGAATAGCCACAAAAATCTTTAAAAAAATCTTGCGCTATAAAAATCACTGACCGATTAAAAAAAATTATTTATTAATATTTAGAATTTTTTAATAAACGGTACAGAATTCTCACATTGGATCATGAATAGTTGTCACGAGGCCATGGGCTACATACATGTACCTATATATCAACAATTATACGTTTTACAAAGTGCACAAATGCTCGTTTTCTCTATCAGTGGTTTTGCATGTTGGTTTCTAGTTCAAAACAGCATACACTAGAATAATTTAGGGAATTCTGGAATGTAATAACTTTATTTATTACCTATTGGCCAAACTAGCCCTATCGATCTACATTACTATCTCTCTATCTATCTATCTATCTATCTATCTATCTATCTATCTTCTATCTATCTATCTATCATCTATCTGTCTGTCTATCTGTCTATCTATCTATCATCTGTCTATCTATCTATCATCTGTCTATCTATCTATCTATCTATCTATCTATCTGTCTATCTGTCTATCTATCTATCTATCTATCTTCTATCTATCTATCTATCTATCTATCTATCTATCTATCTATCTATCCTATCTATCTATCTATATCTACTATCTATCTATCTATCTATCTATCTATCTATCTATCTATCTATCTATCTATAGATACTATCTTTCTATCTATCTATCTATCATTCTATCTATCTATCTATCTATCTATCTATCTATCTATCTATCTATCTATCTATCTATCTATCTATCTATCTATCCATCTATCTATCATCTGTCTATCTATCTATCTATCTAAAAATGTTTAATATAATAGTAAAGCTTTTTAAATCTTGAAAGAGCTATAAAGAAAGCAACTGTTGTCAATATGCAATATTACTTCATGTGCATTCATGCCTTTGGTTCCATATTGTCACATTATAGAGAATATTATGCATGTTATTAGGAACTAAGAAAAGTAAAATGGACTTCATCAATGCTTATGATCAAAAATTTTAATGATTTTCTCATGTATGGATGAGAGAAGTGTGAAGATATGTCCATTTAAAACTTTTTAGAAAAATGAGTTGCTATATTCAGTAAACTAGTTGATCCCCATCTTATATCAGCCATACAAATAATGATTCCCCACATACAAGCAACACTGCAATTCTACAGGCTTATTGGGTTCATTTACAAACAGCGTTTTTTCAGATTCATTATTTCACAATTCGGCCAGATGAAGTTATAATCAGTTTTATTAAAGAAATGTTTTCACACATGACTCTAATCATAGATAAAATAATTCAGTAAAATGATGCAAAAATGCCATTTATGGTCATATTTGATCACAATCTGAATAATACGTTTCAATGACAATGTCAGTCAAATCAAGTGGCTCATGTCCTGTTATATCCAAGTGGTGTTTATGGTTTCAGTCAATGACTGAATGTGACAAAGACTGTCGTGAACAGATGCAGAGCGCTGTTATCCTGCACATTTAAAGGCTCAAACAAACTCTCACCTAATCGGACAAAGAGAAACAACATCGCATTTTATGCAGTTTCTATGAGAAATATTAGCAAAATGATTGTAATCAACAATTAAAAAGGGGAAATTATGTCTTCTGTGTTCTGAAACCTCAGAAAATGTGTCAAAATTTGTCATTTTTAGTCAAAGATGCTTTTAACAGCCTTGCCTATAAACTTTAAATGCAATTCGTTTTTTTGATATTGACTGAATTTGACTGAAATACCCTTTTGCTTTTTTCTACAAATTTTTCTATATTTGGTTTCTGAGTGTGTTCCTGCACTGCACAGAAGTTGTCAGCTGTTAAGTGCCTCGCTCTGGCTTACAGACATCCATCAAGTGAATAAACAGTTGGAACGGCCTTCCGACAGCCCATCTTGGTTTTGAGTGTCCTTGTGGGTGTTGCTTTTTTTCCAAAATGAGGGGAGAGAAGATTAAAATTGTTTTCAAAAATAAACATGTAATTTAATTCTTTATTTTCTCCCTCAATTACAAGGCATGGTCAGAGCAAGCTTGTAGTTTGAGAGAGTTTGGTCCTTACAGTAACACACAGACTATATTTAGCAGTCTGCTCTTCGACTGACCCTGCGTCTCTCTACCTTGCAGAGCACAAAATGAAATACACACACACACACAATCATGCAACACATTAATTTCTGCAATCATAGTATTGAACTGCACTGGCTAATTAGATGCCAGATGCCATGGTGCCATAGGGGGCACTGTTATTTCTAACAACATGAATCACGTTGCTGTCAGAAACATTGCAGTAAAGACCACACAGTGATTTATTGGCACATTTAAATGTTAGATTAGATCATTTTTGGAGCTCTTAGCAGCATTAATCCACAGTCCTACTTTGGTGGAAGTAAATAATGCAGTAAACTCTCCCATGCTGTTACGAGATAGGAAAACAATTTAAAGACCCCCTGAAATCAGTTTTGTGGCTTTTAATGCAAAACTGCTAACTAAACAGTGCCACAATAAACTTTTAGCAGGTATACACACATTTAAAATGCACAGTTTTGCCCTGTAAAACAGTTAAAATATTGATGACATTGATGAAATACATCAACATAGTAAAGAAAAATGTGCTCATCAAGTGATTTTGGGTCATTTAATCAATAGACCTCACTCTGTAATTGCAGGAGGTCAAGTGAGTGTTGAAAGGTGAAGAATCATTTTCCAAACACTAATGCATGTGTCTTTTTGTAAATGGCTGGGACGGCCTAATCAATTTCCACTCACGCATTTATCTCGAGTCTCGTCTGCTCATCTGATCTCTTGACTTTCCTTCTCAAATGAATGGAAACATATGCAGAGACATGAGTTACTAAAAACTATGATGCAACTGGAAGAATAGAATGATTCAACAAAGAAGAAATGTAGACTTGTAATTTGGCAGGTCAAGTTTTTTTGGTTTGATTTGTCTTTAATTATATATGCATTATAAATAAATATACAATCAAAATAAACAGCATTTTCTCAAATCTGTCTTGTGCGTTTTGAATGTACTCAACATTTAATAAAAATAAAGTGGATTAGTGCCTTTCCACTTTTTCAGTGGCACTGGTTCCGGAAGTATTTTTCCCATTCTAATTTTTTGCATAAGGATGTTTAAAAAGTCTTTATTAAAGCATTATAAGCCATGAATCAAACCAACAGGTTACGAGGAGAGTGACAGTATTACAAACTTCGACTTATATAAAGTATATGAAAATCAGATAAAAAGACAAAGGTGCAAGACTGGGTACCCAATGGATTTACATCCATTGTGAGCTACAATCACATGAAGCACTGCAAATGACATAATTGAGTTAAAATGATGGCGGAATATAAAACTATTCATTTAAAGTAGTTTTGTGTATCTATATAAACAATGTATTTTAATGCATTCTCAAAATACGCACACACACACACACACACACACACACACACACACACACAAACATTTAAGTATTTCGAAAGCGTAAGGAGACCGACTCGTTTATTCATTCACACTCTGTGATTGGTGGGATTTTCTCTACAGCATCATGGGTAATGTAGTTTTCACCACAAATTCTGCTATTAAACAATTATTTGAATTAATTGAACAGATGGGTTCAACAAAAGCATCGATTAACAACCTCGGAGCTCACAAAAGGTCTGCCTTTAACTGTTTATCAGTTAGCATTAAAAATCAATTTCCATATGTAGAAAATGAATGGAGATGATACTTTGAGAACCTACTGTTGTGCTCTATAGCAATTACATAATCAACATAATTCGTCTTCTCTAGAGTATCGGAAGAGATCTCAACAGCATCTCAAACTCAGATTTGCCAAGATCCCAAAGTCGGCACTCAAACAACCTCACTCTAAAAAAATGCTGGGTTGTTTTAACCCAACTTTGGGTCAAATATTTAAGGACTAACCCAACTTTTGGGTTAAAAAATTAATTGAAAAATGTAACCCAACAGTTGGGTTAATCCATATTTGACCCAAGGTTGGGTTGAAACAACCCAGCATTTATGAACTCAAACATTTCTCATCAAATGATCTGAGCTGCTCAACATTCATTTGATAGTTTTATACACTCTAAAAAATGCTGGGTTAAATATAACCCAGCGCTGGGTTAAAAAGGGACAAACCCAGCTATTGGGTTGTTTTGAACCCAACCCAACCCAACCGCTGGGTCAAAACAACCCAATAGTTGGGTTTGTCCCTTTTTAACCCAGCGCTGGGTTATATTTAACCCAGCATTTTTTAGAGTGTACTCTTTCTGGATGACACTAGTGACTCATTTGTACCCATTTTTATTTCTTCCAATGAATTTTAGGAGCAAAATCTGTGACAAAGTTGATACTTGAATGAAACATGTATTTGTGTACATACAAGACACAAACATGATCATCAGAGTGAAAAACGAGTGCGCCTTTACAAAATTGACTGAACACGCATAGATCTAAACTGTGGAGCGCGGTGCCACATGTGGAGGCTTCAGCAGTTTGAGGGAACTGCCTTCCCAACGATTTGCAAGTGGTTTCCCCATTTGGCCTAATAGCTTTCCGATTTCCCTTTGAGGATCCGAAATCCCACACCCTGAACAGGCTGAAACTGTAAGGAGAGGTGCAACAGTGGCGTATAAAGAGTAGTTTATTGGGATATCCTTTATCACTCTGAGGAGCTGTAAATGCTTGATCCCCACTAACAGCTTCCTTCAAAGTGGCGCGAAAGCAATCTATAATTAGGGATTTAGAGGGAAACTGAAGGAAAACATTTAGTGTTTTTTATCTTTTCTATTTTTGCATTTTACATCGAAATGTCTTCCTCTTTGGGGAGGTAATGGCTTGTAAAAAGCACCGCTGATTATTGTGTTAATGAAGGGCGTGTGTGAGCTGCTGGTTGCTCTGGAGTTATAAAGTGGTTTTTCTTAATAATTGACATCAGTGTATATTGGTGTAAACCAGTGGTTTTCTGATTCGAGATCCAGATTTTACGCTGGACATCAAATGTTGGTGGATTGATGTTTTAATGCCATGCCAGCTTCCTTGGCTATTTTCATGGCAAGCAAGCGATTAAATAAGGTTTCTAAAGTTTACTTTGGATAAAAAAAACAAAACAAGCAATTTTAAAAATAAAAAATGAATTCAGGGGTGATTGTTAAAAATTTCTTCCAAGAGTGGACATCAAATGGCGAGCAAACACAGTTATTGTATTTTTGCATTTAAAATGTTTTTCTTTTTACCTGTTGACTGTGACCCAACAGTAAAATGGTCTTAAATTTATTCATATTTTTTTTATTTAATATTTTGTTTATTTTTACCTGTTAACCATGATCCAATAGTAAAAATGGCCTTAAATATATACCGTAAGTCTATTTTACTTTTACCATTGTTTCTTTTTACCTGTTGACCCTGATCCAATAGTAAAATGGTCTTAAATAGTTTATTTTTACTTGTTGATCAGGATTCAATAGATTTATTAGTATTTTTTGCATTTCACATTTTATTTATTTTTACTTGTTGACCATGATCCAATAGATTTACTATAATTTTTTTAATTACAATTTTTACTTATTTATTTATTTATTTGCATTGGACATTATTTCTTCTCACCTGTTGACCCGTGATTCAATCATAACAAACTTGCAACCATTCTTGTGTCATAAAGCAGCACTTGAGAATCACGTATGCATGTTTCAGTGCACGTAACATTAGTAGTTCACAAATGCCATGGTTTTGAAAGCTCTCCAAATAAATACCCTTATAAATAAAGTTTTTTTTTTGGAGCGACAGCACCATTAGCTGAAATATCAGCATTTTTGGCCAGTTTACAGATATTAAATATACAAACTAAGGGGCTTTCAGCATAACTCATTTTGGACCAGTTTTGGGTTTTTTAGGGTCTATATGCTTCCATCATTTGTCTCCGTATCAGAGTACCGAGGATGTCATTGTGGTGAAATGGGAATCAATGGAATAATTCTCCCTGAATTCCTCTCGGGGCCCGGGCCCTCAGCGAATTAAACTTCTTAATAACTCTGCCACGCAAGGAAAAAGTGAAATGATTAGACGTGTGTGAGTGGCTTTGGAGATGGAAATGTGGAAAGAGGGAGATACAGGGTCAGGGACAAACTCGCCTCACAGCGAGATGGCTTTTTCCAGACCGTGTGGTCACAGAAACAGGAATTTCTATGGAAAAATGAATGAGAAAGTCCGTCAGATGGGCTAAAAAGGGTAAAGCTTAAAGTCATCTACAATAGACCTTTCTGCAATAAAAAAACAGCTTTGGTTGTGCTTTACGCAGGTCATTAACTGAAGACTCATGAATTGGATGTCAAACTGTGTGGGGCCTGAAGGAGCCAGTATGATCATAACAAAGAGGCCAATTTTATGAATTACTGGTTACTCAGCACTCTAGACTATACTAAACATGGTACCGAGTTACCACTAGTGCTGCCGTCTGCCCCCGTGAGCTCCACCACAAGTGTCCTCCACAAATCATCAGTTTATGAAACGCTCTCAAAACACAGGAGCAATGAAGACGTTCTAAAAGAAGAATTCAGAGAGTGCACATGGAAGGGAGATAAAGAGCAGAATATGGGTGAAGCTCACGAAACCTGGCAGGAACACCTAACATTTCACTCCAAAATCTAAAATAAATTAGAAATTTGCATTACCATTTTCATTACAATTAAGCACATTTTACCCCCAAATGTATTAAAATGAAGCACATTTAACCCCAAAAATCAGCATTTTACCCCTAAATTGTTACAATTAAGCACATTTTACCCCAAAATGTTCATAACCACAATGAAATTTATATGAAATAAATGCTGTGTTATTTGTAAGCCATTTTATAGTATTTGCATTTTCAAGTTAATTGAAATAAAAAGCGATGCAGTAATCTGAATCAACACTGACAGTAATTATAATTTAAAAGTCTGGATGCACTGAAGAAATGAGCATTTGAAAGGAAATTGTTAAATGTGCTTAACTTTAATAATGAGATTCAGCCATATAGAAAGTGTGAGCAAGCAGTCCATGTAAAATTAAGCACATTTGACCCCAAAATGTATTGGAGCCTGTTTTTGCCACATTATAAAAAAAATTCAATAGGTAAGTGTGACTTTTTATTTCAATATTCTGACTTTGTTTCATGCAATTTTGAGAAAAAAAGCAACAACTGCGAGATTTAAACTTGCACCCATGCACTGAGATGAAACTGCCCTCAACACCATATGAGATATAAACTCACAATTGCCAGAAAAAAGTCAGAATGTTGAGATAAAAAAATTATCCTCCAACCCCATTACCATATTTATTCTTGACCGCCGGCACAGCAGATGTGCACCCACAGCCAACGACAAAAACAGAACTGTGAGATACAAACTCAGAAACAAAGTCAGAATTTTAAGATAAAAAGTTTTTTTTATTCCATGTTGGAAACAGGCTTCAATAAAAATGTTTATAAGCACAATGCAAAAAATATATCCTTCTTATCACTGTAATAAGAAAGAAGTCCTGTGTAATTTATATTACAAAGTCATTTCAAACCATTTTTTTGAATCAACATTGAGAATAATGAGAATTAAAAGGTCTGGATGCATTGCATCAATGACAATTTGGAAGTAAATCATTAAATGTGCTTAACTTTCATGAAAGAAACATTGTGAAAATCTCACTAGCCCCTCATTTTACGGAAAATGAAATTTTGTATTTACTTTCTGCACGTTTTCATGAGTTTCAGCCATATAGAAAGAGTGCGAGCGAGCGGCCCGTGTAAAAATAAGCACATTTTACCTAAAGAGAGCCCTTCCTTTAAACACCAAAACAAAACACGGCAGGTCAGAAACCCACAGCAGACGCTCGAGGAGAGCTCGGACCACCCAACGCTGCAGCTAAAGCACAGAAGCACAAGAAAACACTGAACTCTGAAGCTCTTTCCACCTCCTCACCGTGTGGCCACTTCTTCTCACTCATGCACTCAGGAGCGCTATAAATGTCAAGAACACCATCAGAAACTGACATTGGATGTTTAGGTCAAGGACAGTTTGGGTTTGTCGTCTCGGAGGAAGTGATTGTAAACAGGCTTTCCCAGATGTGCATGTGAACGGCATGCATTCGGATGTTTGGAGCGAGCGAATGCCACGCAGTCTGGGCTCTAAAATAAAGCCGAATGCTTTGACTTCCACCGGCTGGGGCGAGCGGTCTCAGAGCCGCTCTAAATCCGGAGGCCTGGCTTGAAGTAACGAGAGCGAGCGCGGTGGGTGTGGCCCCTGAGGAGATGGTTTTTGAGGGGGCCCCTCCCGAACGCTGAGCTGCATGCCAGCGCCCAAGGGCTCCAGTCTGCCTGACCAAAACCACCGCGAGCTGCCCACGCCACGTTACACGGGCCAGCTTGGTGAACGACGCCCCCTACTGGAGCTGCAGGAACGGACAGATGCACCTCCACCTGTAATGAGCAAAACACATGCATGCGGGCTGAGTTTTCACTGTTCTGTCTGATTCTCAAAAGTTTTATGCACATTTCAAACCAAAATTGCATCACCACAATGCATTTCCTCAAAGCCACATGCTAATTAAAATAAAGTGATACCGTAAATTGAATCAACATTGAGAATACTGAAAACTACGGGTAAAATGTGTGGATGCATTACAGCAATTTGGGAATAAACTGTTAAACGTGCCACCAGCTGTCTGCGTTCTAAACAAGCACAATGCTCAAGTCTCAAGTGAAGAATTCATACACAACCCTAGGCATCATACACTTGCCGACTTGCAATTTTTATTACAATTTCATTGCAAAATTTACCCCAAAATTACTACAATTTTCATTACACAATTTTCCTCAAACTTTTCATAAAAAACAAAATAAACCCCCCCCCCCCCCCAAACCCACACACCAAAAAACCCCCCCCAAAAAAACCACAATGCAAAATGTCTATTCGATTACTGTAATATGATTATTTAAATTGTAAAGTATTTACAAAAAAAATGCATTTACAAATTAATTGAAATAAAGACTGATACAATAATTTGAATCAACTCTAAGTCTGGATGCATTGCATAATTTGGAAGGGAAAAGTGTTACATGTACGACTTTTATACAAAAAAAAAAAAAAAAAAAAATCCTAATAGGCCAAAAACAACCCTCATTGTATAAAAAAACAAATTCATATTGATATTATGCACATTTTCCTTAGATCAGCCATATGACAGAGAGCAAGCAAGCAGATCATGTAAAATATGCACATTTTCCCCAAATGCAGGGAAAACAGTTTTTGTCATGGAATAGTAAAATAAATTTTTTTATTTCTTATTAATTTTCTGCACATATAGAAAGAGCGTGAGGGAGCTTCCGTGTAAAACTGTCATTACCACAATGCATTATCACAAAGTCGCATTATCATAAGAAATACTGTGATGCAGTGATTTGAATTAACATTGAGAATAATGAGAACTACATGTACAATGTCTGGATGCATTAGAGTAATTTGGAAGGAAATTGTTCAATGTACCACCAGCTGTCTGCATCACAACACAACTTTTAAAATCTGAACAGATTTAGAAACACTTGGTTTTTTCAATTGTTAAAACATTTGGTGCTTTTGTAAATGGTTACAGAGAAAAACGAGGCATCACATGCTAAACGACCGAGGAGCACACACTCTACCAGACTTTTAAGTTGTTACGAACACAAGAAAATAACACAGAAATGTGTTGCATTGCTACTGTAGAAGATGCATGAAAAATAAAAACAATCTGTGTCCCTGCAGCACAGAAGCAGTGTTAAGTCGCTGGGGGATATTTGTAGCAATAGCCAACAATACATTGTACGGGTCACAATTATAGATTTTTCTTTTATGCCAAAAATCATTAGGATATTAAGTAAATATCGTGTTCCATGAAAATATTTTGTAAATTCCCTACCGTAAACATGTCAAAACTTAATTTTTGATTAGTAATATGCATTGCTAAGAACTTCATTTGGACAACTTTAAAGATGATTTTCTCAATTTTTAGATTTTTTTGCACCCTCAGATTCCAGATTTTCAAATAGTTGTATCTCAGCCAAATATTGTCCGATCCTAACAAACCTTACATCAATGGAAAGATTATTTATTCAGCTTTCAGACCTGTCTGATGTCCTTCTAATGGAATTGACATCATTAGTAGAAAAGCTACGATATTCAGAGTCCGGGCCATGAAGAAACTACACTTTCCAGAAGATGCTATAGATTAGAAGAATCATTTAGGGTTCCCCAAAGAACCTTTATGTGAACACTTTATTGATATAACAATTTTCTTAGTGCTAACAACATTTTAATAATCAGAAGAATCTTTTTTCACTATAAAAATAACCTTTTGTGAATTGAAAAGGTTCCATGGATGTTTAGGGATCTTCATGAAACCATATAGATGCCAATAAAGAAACGTTATTTTTAAAAGTGTACACTATTTTCTGTGAAAACTCAAACCCATCGAGGTCATTTATTTCTAAAGTGGACAAGAAGAACATACAGCAGATATTCACATATAAAACCTACACTCTTTCTTTTCCAGGAAAACAGACCAAAAGGATGACACGATCTTGCATTCAGGGTTTACAGTATACAGCTGCTCGGCACGATTTTTGTTGTAAATCTAAAATGTAAACATAGAGATTGGTTATCACCTGTGCTTTATTGCATGTGGTTACTGTAAATGTTTAAACTCAATCAGACTGAGTTTCAACAATAAAGACTTAAGTAAAAAAAACAAACAAACATGTTCCTCCCACCACAAGGCCTTCAAAATGGTTTTGTCTTGAACTTTCTGTATTTTCATTTAGAAAAAGGTGAACTACACACAGTATTTTACACACAACCAGTGGAACCCTTGCTGTATTTTTCTTTCTTGTCTCCTCTAACATCTGCCTGGACGTTAACGTCTCTAGCGATACCACGCTAACCACTCGAGCCAAACTCAGGGCTGGATTTCTGCTACAGGGTTTCCATCAGGGGATCTCAGCGTTGCTTTAGCATTCAGCAGGAACAACACGACAAACACTCACTTACTGGCTTACAACCACAGAGCATACGAAGACCACATTTCTGACTTAAAACTGGGGACAGCGGTCAGTATATCACTGAAATTTCCAATGTTTTTATCTACTAAATTAAATTATACAGGGACAGTTCAGGTTTCATCCATTTTGACCATTATAAATGTGATCAACTATGGTATATCATACTCCGTCATACTACTTTAAATTACACTGTGCCCCTAAGAAAAAACTTTAAAGGCTCAAAACAAAATTCAGTTTGTCACAATACAACAAATGCACATGCAGGCACTGAAAAACTGAATAAAGAATTAAACAACATTAGACACACTTTCTGATAAACTTATAACACTTTTAATAGCTCTTATTAGCCATAAACAGAAATGACATAGTTTAGCAACATTAAAATACGACTATGAAATATTATCAAGCATTAGTGACGTTCATTAACATCTAAACTAATATTCATATATACATTTTATAAATGTTTGTAATAGTAAGTGTCATCAATATTACTAAATGAAGAGCACAAACTACGTCACATTGATAGCTGGGGTCTTTATACTGTAATTTACAGCTAACCCTGTTGAAAAAACCAGCATATGCTGTTAGGTATGTTGAAGCTGGGCTGGATGGTTTAAGATGGTCCGTTGCTGGTTTAAGCTGGTCCTTTTGGTTGTTTGTGCTGGTCCTTTTGCTGGTTTAAGCGGGTCCTTTGCTGGTTTAAACTGGTCCTTTGCTGGTTTAAGCTGGTCCTTTGCTGGTTTATGCTGGTCTTTTGCTGGTTTAAGCTGGTCCTTTGCTGGTTTAAGCTGGTCCTTTGCTGGTTTAAACTGGTCCTTTGCTGGTTTAAGCTGGTCCTTTGCTGGTTTACGTTGGTCTTTTGCGTGTATGATGGTCGTTTGTGGGGTAAAATGGTCCTTGGCTGGTTTAAGCTGGTCCTTTGCTGGTTGAAGCTGGTCCTTAGCTGGTTTAAGGATGGTCCTTGGCTGGTTACGTTGGTCTTTTGAGGTTTAAAACTGGTCCTTTTGCTGGTTAAGCGGCTTGGTCTTTGCTGTTTATGCTGGTCCTTGCTGGTTTAAATCGTCCTTTGCTGGTTTAACCTGGTCCTGTGGTTTCACGTGGCTTTTGCTGGGTTTATGCTGGTCCTTGCGGTGTTTTTTTAAATGGTCCTTTTGCTGGTTGTTTTTTTGGTTTTTTTTTTTTTTAAGCTGGTCCTTTGCTGGTTTAAAATGGTCCTTTTGCTGATTTAAGCTGGTCCTTTGCTGGTTTAAACTGGTCCTTTGCTGGTTTAAGCTGGTCCTTTGCTGGTTTAAGCTGGTCCTTTGCTGGTTTAAGCTGGTCCTTTGCTGGTTTAAGTTGGTCCTTTGTTGGTTTAAACTGCGTCCTTTGTTGGTTTAAGCTGGTCCTTTGTTGGTTTAAGCGGGTCCTTTGCTGTTTTAAACTGGTCCTTTGCTGGTTTAAGCTGGTCCTTTGCTGTTTAAGCTGGTCCTTTGCTGGTTTAAAATGGTCCTTTTGCTGGTTTAAGATGGTCCTTTGCTGGTTTAAGCTGGTCCTTTTGCTGGTTTTAGCTGTTCCTTTGCTGGTTTATGCTGGTCCTTTTTTGAGGTTTAAGCTGTTCTTTTGCTGGTTTAAGCTGGTCCTTGCTGGTTTAAACTGGTCCTTTGCTGGTTTAAGATGGTCCTTTGCTTGTTGTTGGTTTTAAAAATGGTCCTTGCTGGTTTTTACAGCTGGTCCTTTGGGTTTACGTTGGTCTTTTGCTGGTTAGATGATGGTACTTTGCTGTTTGTTGCGGTTTTTGGTTAAACGGGTCATTTGCTGGTTTTTAAAACTGGGTCCTTTGCTGTTTATTATGTGTCCGGGTTTAAGCTGCGTTCCTTGGCTGGTTTAAGCTGGTACTTGTTGGGTGTTTAAGTGGTCTTTGCTGGTTTTTTTTAAACTGGTCCATTGCTGCGTGTGGTTTTTATTAAGATGGTCGGGTCCTTTTTGTTGTGAAACTGGTCCTTTGCTTTGGTTTTAAGCTCGGTCCTTTGTTGTTGTTGTTTTTTTTTTTTAAACGGGTCCGTGCTGGTTTAAGCTGGGTTCCTGTTGTGGTTTAGCTGGTCCTTGCGTGGTTTTTTTAGCTGTGGTCCTTGCTGTGGTTTAAGCTGGTTCCTTTTGCTGGTTTTTTTTTTTTTTTCTTAACATGGTACTGTGCTGGTGGTTAAGCGGTCCTTTTGTTGTGTAAACTGGTCCTTTGCTGGTTTTTAAACTGTCCTTTTGCTGGTGGGGTTTTTAAACTGGTCCTTTGTGGTTTTTATTTTTTTTAAACTGGTCATTGTTGTGATTACGCTGGTCCTTTGTGTGGTTGTTTTTATTTTTTTTTTTTTGTTTTTTTGTAAAACTGGTCCTGTGCCTGGTTTAAGTGGTTCATCCTCCAGTTGTGGTTTAAGCTGGTTCCTTGTTGGTTTAAAATGGTCCTTGGTGGTTTTAAGCTGGTCCTTTTGCTGGTGTTTTTTTTTCCAGACCTTTTTTTAGACTATTACCATTACAAACGGCGGTCCAATTTGCTGGTTTACAACGACAGGTCCTTGATAGTTGTGGGTTCTAAGGCTGGTGTCCTTGTATCTGGTTTTAAAATTGCGGTCTCCTTGGCTGGTTTAACTGGCCTTTGGCTGGGTTAAACTGGTCCTTTGCTGGGTTTACAACTGGTCCATTGTTGGTGTATTTTTTAAGCTGGTCCTTTGCTGGTTTAAACTGGTCCTTTGCTGGGTTTTTTTTTAAGCTGGTCCTGTTGATGGTTTTTTAAGGTGGTCCTTTCTGGTTTAAAAACTGGTCCTTTGTTGGTTTTAAGTGGTCCTTTGTGGTTTTTAAACCGGTCCTTTGTTGGTTTAAACTGTCCTTTGCTGGTTTAATGCGGTCCATTTGCTGGTTTTTTAAACTGGTCCTTTGTGGTTTAAGCTGGTCCTTTGCTGGTTTAAATTGGTCCTTGCTGGTTTAAACTGGTACTTTGCTGGTTTATGCTGGTCCTTTGATGGTTTAAACTGGTCCTTTGTTGGTTTAAGCTGGTCCTTTGCTGGTTTAAATTGGTCATTTGCTGGTTTATGCTGGTCATATGATGGTTTATGCTGGTCCTTGCGGTTTAAAACTGGTCCTTTGTTGGTTTTAAACTGGTCCTTGGCTGGTTAAGCGAGGTTCCTTTGATGGTGAGTGGTTCCTTGTTGGTTAAACTGGTCCTGCTGGTTTCAACGGTTCCATTGCTGGTTTTTGCTGGTTTTTTGCTGGTTTTTGCTGGTCCTTTTGCTTGTTTATGCTTGTCCTTTTGCTGGTTTAAACTGGTCCTTTGCTGGGTTAAGCTGGTCCTTTTCTGGTTTATGATGGTCCTTTTGCTGGTTTAAGCTGGCCCTTTTGCTGGTTTAATCTGGTCCTTTGCTGGTTTAAGCTGGTCCTTTGCTGGTTAAGCTGGTCCTTTGCTGGTTTAAAATGGTCCTTTTGCTGATTTAAGATGGTCCTTTTGCTGGTTTAAAATGGTCCTTTTGCTGATTTAAGATGGTCCTTTGCTGGTTTATGTTAGTCCTTTGCTGGTTTAAACTGGTCATTTGCTGGTTGAGGGTCCTTTGCTGGTTAAACTGTCCTTGCTGGTTTAAGCTGCCTTGCTGGTTAGTTGGTCTTTGCTGGTTTATGCTGGTCCTTTGCGGTTTAAGCTGGTCTTTTGCTTGTTTATGCTGTCCTTTTGCTGGTGTACAAAAATGGGCATTGCTGTTTTATGCTGGTCATTTGCTGGTTTAAAATGGTCCTTTGCTGGTTTAAGCTGGTCCTTTGCTGGTTTATGGTTGTCCTTTTGCTGGTTTATGCTGGTCACGTGCTGGTTTAACAACTGGCCTGCTGGTTTAAACTGGTCCTTTGCGGTTTAAGGCTGGTCCTTTGCTGGTTTAAGCTGTTCTTTTGCTGGTTTTATGCTGGTCCTTTGATGGTTTAAACTGGTCCATTGCTTGTTTAAGCTGGTCCTTTGTTGGTTTAAACTGATCCTTTGCTGGTTTAAACTGGTCTGGGTGGTGTAAACTGGCCTTTGTGGTTAGTGGTCCTTTGCTGGTTTAGGTCCTTTTGCTGGTTTAAGCTGGCCTTGAGGTTTACGCTGGTCCGTTGTGGTTTAAGTGGTCCCTTGATGGTTGAAGCTGGTCCTTGTTGGTTTAAAATGGTCCTTTGCGGTTTAAGCTGCTGGTCCTTGGCTGGTTTAAATGGTCCTTTGATGGTTTAAAAATGGTCCTTTGCTGGTTTTTAAAATGGTCCATTGTGATTAAGCTGGGCCTTTGTGGTTTAAAAACGTCTTTGCTGGTTTATGCTGGTCTTTTTGTTGGTTTAAGCTGGTCCTTTGTTGGTTTAAACTGATCCTTTGCTGGTTTAAACTGGTCCTTAGATGGTTTAAAACTGGTCCTTTGCGGGTTTAAGTGGTCCTTTGCTGGGTTTCCTCTAAGCTGGTCCTTTGTGGTCTTAAATTCGGTCACCTTTTGCGCGACCTGCGTAAACTGGTCCTGCTGGTTTAAATGTCCTTTGCTGGTTTAACACTGGTCCTTGTTGGTAGCTGGTCCTTTGTTGGTTTAAATGGTCCTTGCGGTTGATTTTTTTTTTTTTTTTGTTTTTAATTTTTTTTTTTTTTTTTTTTTTTTTTTTTTTTTTTTATTTTTTTTTTTTTTTTTTTTTTTTTTTTTTTGTTTTTTTTTTTTTTTTTGTTTTTATTTTTTTGTAGTTGTTTTGTTTTTTTTTTTTTTTTTTTTTGTTTTTTTATTTTTTTTTTTTTTTTTTTTGTGTTGTTGTTTTAGTGTTTTAAGCTGGGTCCTTTGATGGTTTAAGATGGTCTTTTGCTGGTTTAAGATGGTCTTTTGCTGGTTTAAGCTGGTCCTTTGGTGGTTTAAGTTGGTCCTTTGTTGGTTTAAACTGGTCCTTTGCTGGTTTAAGCTGGTAATTTGCTGGTTTAAGATGGTCCTTTGCTGGTTTAAGATGGTCCTTTGTTGGTTTAAGCTGGTCCTTTTCTGGTTTAAACTGGTCCTTTGCTGTTTTATGCTGGTTCTTTGCTGGTTTAAACTGGTCCTTTGTTGGTTCATGCTGGTCCTTTGCTGGTTCATGCTGGTCCTTTGCTGGTTTAAGATGGTCCTTTGCTGGTTTATGTTGGTCCTTTTGCTGGTTTTTGTTGGTTCTTTTGCTGGTTTATGCTGGTACTTTGCTGGTTTAAACTGGTCCTTGCTGGTTTATGCTGGTCCTTTGCTGGTTTAAGCTGGTCTTTTTGCTGGTTTAAGCTGGTCATTTGCTGGTTTTTGCTGGTTCTTTTGCTGGTTTTTGCTGGGCCTTTGCTGGTTTAAGCTGGTCTTTTGCTGGTTTATGCTGGTTTTTTGCTGGTTTATGCTGGTCCTTTGCTTTTTTAAGCTGGTCCTTTGCTGGTTTACGTTGGTCTTTTGCTTGTTTATGCTGGTCCTTTGCTGGGTTAAACTGGTCCTTTGCTGGTTTAAGATGGTCATTTGCTGGTTTATGCTGGTCCTTTTGCTGGTTATGCTGGTCTTTTGCTGGTTTATGCTGGGCTTTTGCTGGTTTAAACTGGTCCTTTGCTGGTTTAGACGGGTCCTTTGCTGGTTTAAGCTGGTACTTTACTGGTTTATGCTGGTCCTTTGCTGGTATAAACTGGTCCTTTGCTGGTTTAAGCTGGTCCTTTGTTGGTTTTTGCTGGTCTTTTGCTGGTTTTTTCTGGTCCTTTGCTGGTTTTTGCTTGTTCTTTTGCTGGTTTAAGCTGGTCCTTGCTGGTTTAAGTTGGTCCTTTGTTGGTTTAAACTGGTCCTTTGCTGGTTTAAAAAAAAAACTTGGTCCCATGCTGGTTGAAGCTGGTCCTTTGCTGGTTTAAGTGGGTCCTTTGCTGGTCTAAGCTGGTCCTTTGCTGGTTTAGCTGGTCCTTTGTGGTTTAAGCTGGTCCTTTGCTGGTGTAAACTGGTCCTGGGCTGGTTTAGCTGGTCCTTTGCTGGTTTAAGATGATCCTTTTGCTGGTTTATGCTGATCCTTTGCTGGTTTAAACTGGTCCTTTGATGGTTTAAGCTGGTCCTTTGCTGGTTTACGTTGGTCTTTTGCTGGTTTATGCTGGTTCTTTCGCTGGTTTAAGCTGGTCCTTTGCTGGAATGTGCTGGTCCTTTGCTGGTTTATGCTAGTCCTTTGCTGGTTTAAGCTGGTCCTTTGCTGGTTTAAAATGGTCCTTTTGCTGATTTAAGATGGTCCTTTTGCTGGTTTAAGTTGGTCTGCTGTTTGAGGCGGGTCCTTTGGGTGTAAAAGGTCCTTTGCTGTTTTAAACTGGTCCTTTGCTGGTTTAAGCTGGTCCTTGGATGGTTTAAGCTGGTCCTTTGTTGGTTTAAGATGGTCCTTTGCTGGTTTAAGATGGTCATTTGCTGGTTTAAAACTAGTCCTGCTGGTTTAAGCTGGTCCTTGTTGGTTTATGCTGGTCCTTTTGCTGCTTTAAGCTGGTCCTTTGCTGGTTTTATGCTGGTCCTTTGTTGGTTTTTGCTGGTCCTTTTGCTGGTTTAAGCTGTCCTTTGCTGGTTTAAGCTGGGCCTTTGTTGGTTTAAAACTGGAGTATGGCTGGTTTGAAGCTGGGCCTTTGTGGTTTAAAACTGGTCTTTGAGGGTTTAAGTGGTCCTTCTGTGCTGGTTTAAGCTGGTCCTTGTGGTTTAGTGGCTTTGTGGTTTAAAACACTGGTCTTTGCTGTTTAAGCTGGTCTTGCTGGTTTAAGTGGTCCTTTGCTGGTTTAAGTGGTCCTTTGCTGGGGTATGATGGCCTGTGCTGGTTTAAAGCTGGTCCTGCTGGTTTAAGTGGTCCTTGCTGGTTTAAAACTAGGTCATTTGTTGGTTTTTGCTGGTCCTTTGTTGGTTTAAGCTGGTTCTTTGCTGGTTTCAGCTGGTCCTTTGCTGGTCCTTTTGCCGGTTTAAGCTGGTCCTTTTGCTGGTTTAAGTTGGTCCTTTGCTGTTGATGCGGGTCCTGGATGGTTTAAGCTGGTCTTTTGTTGGTTTATGCTGGTCTTTTTGCTGGTTTAAACTGGTCCTTTGCTGTTTAAGCTGGTCCTTTGCTGGTTTAAAATGGTCCTTTGCTGGTTTAAGCTGGTACTTTGCTGGTTTACTACGCAGCCTAGTGGGATCGACGTTTATGCTCGGTCCTTGCTGGTTTTTTTTTCTTAAATCTGGTCATTTGTGGTTTTAAACTGGTCCTTTGCTGGTTAAGCGGGCCTTTGCTGGTTTTAAGCTGGTATCATGTTCGTTATTAACTATGGTACTTTTCCTTCCTTTGTGGTTAAGCGGGTCCTTTGGCTGGTTTAAGCTGGTCCTTGTTGGTTTATGCTGGTCCTTTGCTGGTTTAAGCTGGTCCTTTGTTGGTTTAAACTGGTCCTTTGCTGGTTTAAGCTGGTCCTTTGTTGGTTTAAACTGGTCCTTTGCTGGTTTAAGCTGGTACTTTGCTGGTTTAAACTGGCACTTTGCTGGTTTATGCTGGTCCTTTGTGGTTTAAACTGGTCATTTCTGGTTAAGCTGGCCTTTTTGGTTTAAGTTGTCTTTGCTGGTTAAGTGCGTCTTTGCTTGGTTAAGCTGGTCCTTTGCTGGTTTAAGCTGGTCCTTTGCTGGTTTAAGCTGGTCCTTTGCTGGTTTAAGCTGGTCCTTTGTTGGTTTAAACTGGTCCTTTGCTGGTTTAAGCTGGTCCTTTGCTGGTTTAAGCTGGTCCTTTGCAGGTTTAAACTGATCCTTTGCTGGTTTAAGCTGGTCCTTTGGTTTAAGCTGGTCCTTTGCTGGTTTAAGCTGGTCCTTTGCTGGTTTAAGCTGGTCCTTTGCTGGTTTAAGCTGGTCCTTTGCTGGTTTAAACTGGTCCTTTGCTGGTTTAAGCTGCTTAAACCAGCATCCAAGCGTCAAAACATACCTAACCAGCATATGCAGTTTTTTTCAACAGGGTGGGCTTTGCTCATGAATATTAAACATGTTATGTGAAGCTTGTCCAGCCTTATGGTACATTATATTTAATAAATGTTCAGTTTTTCATAAATATTCGCCATGTCTGCATGATTCAGTTAATATAGTCACACATTATACATCCATTTTATATCATTAAGCCATGCTCTTTAGAAGGGTTCATGGCGCAGGGTGCTAAAAACAGCGATGCGTTGCTGAGCGAACAGAATTTTCCCGCACTTTTTATGTTTACCTGCATGGAAATTAACTAAAGCAGCAAATCGCGGTGTAAAATGTAATTTGCGTACACGGTTAGATGTATTTGTGAGTTTATATGTGTGTTTGTATGTGCCTTACTCTGAAGATGATAATAATACGGTGGTGGTCGTTCATTCTGGTCCAATTTTCAATGACAAAACTAACGTGAGCAACTGAGTAGCAAAGGAAAACGATAACACGGCCTGAAGCTGCTATAGCGAGCAGCGCCCTCTGTTAGTCAAAACAAACACCTGTAGACTATATTATACATATACATACTATATTATGTATTATTTCACTTTGCGGGCTGTTTTGAAGTTACCGTAAAAACTGGGGAACGTCCACCGAAAACCTTAGTTCTTAGTCACGTTAGACGCCATATTGAATTTAATGCGGATGAAAACAAGGCTGTAAGGGATAGACTCACAATCTTTACAATGACACACACTGTTTAAAAGTTCTAGATCATATAATTTTCACAACTTCAAATTTTCATCTATCAAAATAGTTTGATGGATTTTTTTTGGCTACAGATTTTTTTTTTTTTGGAAAGACGCTTCATGAGCATTTATTACCATGGATTTATTTTAACTGTGTTTTTTGGCAAACTGGTTACCATTATTGTATAACCACAGTTTCACTACAAATACCACGGTCAAACTACAGTTAGTGTAGCAAAACCATGGTTAATTCGTGCCATTGTTTAACTATAGTATCCATGTTTTTTGGTTTTATTTGTAGTAAAACCATGGTTAATTTTTGTAAGGGTTGGTATGTTGATAAACAACAGTACAATGCATTGATCACACTGTACTTCTATCCTGATGCCATACCAATTACGCCGAACACCCTAGTAAATGCGTAGCATGGTGCTAAAAAACACAGAAATGCCATAGTGGCTTGTAGTATTTATTGAAATATAAGTGCCATTCTTTCTACTTTTTCTTTAGATATATTAATATAAATGCATCATGGTAGCAACATCTGCATGAACACATACCACACTGGAGTCTAAAAAAATTCAAATCCAGCTTGTGTTATTGAAGTCACAGACATTATCTTTATTCATCCATGTAAACACCCACGTTTCTCTCTCTTAGAGAGCCATTCACTCACAGCAGGCCTAAACAGTATTCTTACAGTGACCTGTAATTATTTGATAGATTTTTAGAGCTAACTGCTATTTAGTAAGGTTGTAAGTGCTTCCTAAACAATCAGACATAATATGGGACTAATTTAAAGAGTAAGGCAGGCAGTTTTGGCAGCAGCGGAGGGGCTGGTTTGAATCAGCGGAGGCCCCTCGCTCCAGCTCTGGTTTTAAACTGTTCTTCGTGTTTGTGGAAGTGCGGCTGGCGGTCGACTGCGAGGCCTGCGAGGCAGCGCTGTTTAATTGGGCTTTGTTGTGGAAAGAAATGGGGGTGCACGGTTCACTGTGGTTACATCTGTATAACGGTGGCGACTGGAGCGAAGAGACTCACACATGTATGCATGCACGCAAAAACACGCACGACACAGGACGTCTAGTCATAAATTGTCACTAATGAAGCTATGCAGTCAGGTGAATTTATTGAATATTTATTGAATGCGCACAGAGTGTGATTCAGTGTTACAACAGGATGATGCGATTGCTTTGTGCAAGCGGATTTTAGCAGCGTAGAATTATCACATTTACAAAACAGAGCTTCTGAATAATAAGATGTTGGATGTGACTGTTTGGCCTGCAACTCTCTCATGTCCTGGTGACATGCTGTATAATTATGCTGTAATTATTGTAAAATTATTATGCAGGCAGTTTTATGAGCTTGAGTTTACATGGAGTATTTGTACTGTTTGTACTTCTCAAGATACTATAGACCTTGTTACTGTTGCCTTTGGCTTGCTTTGGATTTAAAACACTTGATATTGAGTGATATTATTGCTTTGACTGCACTGAAACTATTGGATGAGAACAAAACTTGATCTGAATTGAGCTGAATTATACTATTGTCTTGTCTAATGCTTGATGAAGTTTGCATCTTTGATTGTTATTTTCTTGTAATTTACTTTGAGCTGTTTTAAAATGATCTGTATTATATTAAGTGCTATTAAATGTGGCTTGGAATAGAAAACTGTTTGGAAACAATCAATATACTTTATATAAAAAAGATAAATATTATTTTAAGATTATGTTTTTATCTTGTTTTGTTTGTTTTTGCTTAAAACAGGGGAAAAAAATCTGCTGCCAATGGGATCAGAAAAGTAATCTTAATTCAAAGGGAAAACAAGATTATTTTTCTTGTCCCATTGGCTGATATTTATTCTCGTTTTAAGTAAAAACTCACTGAATTGCGATACTTTTTGACTTAATATCTTACATAATTATGCCTCTTAAGTAAAGATATCTTGATTTAATGTTTTAGATGTTTTCACTGACTTTTTTTTGTCAAAAATAGTTTTTCGTTGTCAAAATTTTTTTTGTCAAGAAATGTAATTTAAATGATACAATATGTAATTATCAAGAAATGGACCATAAAAAGTGGGAATAGACAAGCAAGAGACCATAATGTCCTGAATTTCATCATCATGCATTAGAGAGATTCCACCCCCCTTCCCTATATATCGCTCCTACTTTTCATCCCACATCTTTTCCCTCCATTCTCCACTTCATCTCTCCCCGTCTCATGTGGCGCTGATTGAACCCCATCAAAGACTGCGGTGAGAGTAAACGGCCTGCTGCAGCTCCAGCCTAATGAACACACACACACACACCACACACACACACCACACACACACACACACACACACACAAACACACACAAACACACACACACCAACACACACTCACACACACACACACACACACCACAACACACACACTCACACACACACACACATGTTGTGTTCCATGTTATAGGGGATCTCCATAGGCGTAATGGTTTTTATACTGTACAAACTGTATGTGCTATTGCCCTACACCAACCCTACCCCTAAACCTACCCCTCACAGGAAACTTTGTGCATTTTTACTTTCTCAAAAAAAACTCACTCTGTATGATTTATAAGCCTTTTTAAATATGGGGACACTCAAAATGTCCCAACAAGGTCAACATTTACTAGTATTGCTATACTTGTGGGGACATTTTTTTGGTCCCCATAACGTGATAAATACTAGGTACACATACACACACACACACACACACACACACACACACACACCCCCACACATGCAATTCCAAACAAGTCAGCGTAAGACATGCACTACACTTATGCACACAAGCACAAGCTCACAGCTTCTTGATGCGTCTTTTATGCAATGCACTGCAAGAAAATGTATTCTCATAATCATTTTGTGTCATTTTATAGTAAAAATATCCTTCAAAAATCCTTCATTTACTTTAGAATCAATTATTACAATACATTTAAACTTGTTTTTGTAGAATACTTGTTCCTTTAAGTTTATTTTGATCCCATGTATGATATATGTGCAATGCAATGCAATGTCAAGATCTTCTCTCAAAACAAATCTTCATATTTTACACAATTGTGCTTCTCAAGTAATGTCTTTTCTTCACGTATCCACTCTCATCAGTGGTTTCTCTCTCTCTTCTTGCCATGTCTCGTCACACTCCCGCAAAACCACAGCTCTCTTCAGTCTTTTCCAAACTAGCCTGGCGTCTGTCTCCCCCTTACTAACACCCCTCTGTGTGTGTGTGTGTTCTTACATGTCAAAATATAGACCTACAGTGGCCCCAAAAAGCACTAATGCCACACTTTACAGAAGTTTAAATGCTTTACATTAGATACAAAGTATCAAAGCACAAACACAAGCAAAACATTTGTTGGAAGTGTGTTGGGTTTGAAATATTAGATGTATTGTGACAGATACAGATCTAATCAATCACATTCAAACATTTTTATTTGTGACTTCAGCATCCAAATACATTCTGCAGCTCCTGTATCGACTTTTGTGCAAAATATGTAAAGAGCTGCACAATGAACATAAATTAGAAGGAATATTTCATTCACAGATACATCTTTATACATGTAAACCAATAAATACAGAACATTCAGTTTCTTGCATTACAATTTTACACTCATAGACAATAGAAAACAATGTGAATACAAATTATTCAACAACATTTAAAAAAATACACAGTTACTAATTGCAAATTGCCCCATGATTTGCTTTCTATGCTAGTACAGCACCACTAAGTGGTCAAATAATAACATTGCATTCTAGTGGTGCTGTTGTGGTGAAATTGATTTGAAGATTGAGTGAATAAAAATGTCCTTCATTTCTATATTTCATAGTTACATGGACAGAAACGTCACTTTATCTTTGTCCTCTTTTGCATTTATATATACAGAATACATTTTTTTTTTAAACATGTAATGCAAAAATGTTTTTCTTTATTCATTTATGGTTGAGTAATGCAAACTTGAAACGTCACAAAAATTCTGAAACTAAAATAGATAAATACAATCAAATTTTCAAGAAACGGAAAACGGATGAAAAATATTTAACATTTAATTAAAAGTCAATATATACTAAAGTGCCATTCAAGAGTGGTTATTTTATGATATTAATGTATAGCACCAATATCCAACAGGTGCAATGTTCCCCCATGTAAATTTTTCAAAAAATGTCACAAAAATAATGCATAAATGTGAAAACGTAGAGTATATAAGTGCACATTTAACAGGTAGAAATAAAGCAAATGCAGCTACAAAAACAACACTGCGTGAAGCACATCATCTTCTGGCAGTTTTCTTCATTTCCAGACTTCTAGAGGGTTTTTGAACCTGGATGTGTCGGGCGGGATTCACTACACATCCGTTCTCCTTATAATGACCCAGAAGTTTTCTCCACAAGACGCTGCAGCGCAGCAAGTTCTCATTACCTGTCAAAATAGCAGAATTACGGCACTGCAATCCAAGCATCAAATATAAAACTGTTGGTAATTATAAACAGTGTTGGAGGTAATGTATTACAAGTAACGCGCAAGTTACGTAATCAGATTACTTTTTTCAAGTAACTAGTAAAGTAACGCATTACTTTTTAATTTACAAGAGAATATCCGAGTTACTTTTTTTAATTTTATTTATTGATTGACAGCTCTGGTGTTGCCATGGTGACAGAAATCAGAAGATTTTAAGAGATCTAAAATAAATATGAATATGCATTAATTCATCTCACTCACAAAAACCCAGATTCGTATCCCTTGCAAATGAATATAAAATACGCAGACTCATGAATACTCCGTACGCAGACCTCTGCAATAATTAACTGTTAACAACATCAATTGCTTTATGTATTTTAATCCCCAAGGAAAATCTCTATTTGCTTCTGAGTTCCTGCCCCTTCGTATGATCAGTTTCAAGTTTTCTAAATAATCACACATTAGCTCTATGACGATACATCTGTGTCTTTTTTTATTGCTGGAGTGTGTTGAAATGTCTTCTTCTGCAGTCTACTGTACTTTCGCCTTCATCCTTAGTCGCATTCACTTTCACTTTTGGTGTGAAAGGCTTTTATATTTTCCAAAAATATAACTTTTTTATTTTAAAAACTAACAAGCAAGCCCTGTCCGGATTTAAAAAGTAGCGCAAAAGTAACGCAACACATTACTTTCAATAAAAAGGAACTAAGTAACGTAATTAGTTACTTTTTTAAATGGAGTAACGCAACATTGTAATGCATTACTCTTTTAAAGTCCTTTCCCAACACTGATTTACAATACACTGTAAAAAAAAAATCTGTGACATATACGGTAAAATACCAGAACCAATGTGGTTGCCAGAACTTCACCGTAAAAAAAAAAATGGTAGCAGCATTTTAGGTTTTACAGACTTAAATTAAATTCACAATAAAATACCGTATTTCTTTAACTGATGTAATGTTAACAAACCAAAATGTTGAAGTACTAATATCTGTTTTGAACTATTGTAATGCACTGATAGCCACCAAAAACTGATGGTGATGAGAAAGTCACACGATGAAACAAAGTTCACCACAAACAGCTTTTCTACGAGCTGAGGAGGGCGATACTTATAGATAAAAGGTGCACACAGTGTCATTCACACTAACACTAAACCCCATCATGGTGACACATGATCTACTTGAAATCAAATGCAAGACCATTCATCTTTACAACTTACAGATGTAAGATTAAACCCTAATGTACACAACTGATAAGAAAAAACTAAGAAGAAACATGTTATTATCAACAAAAAAAAAACAAACAAAAAAAAAAAAAAAAAACAAAAAAAAAAAAAACATCAAATATTAAGTGTCATGCAGAGAATTCTGGGAGTGTCGATGTACAGTTTGTCACTGTAAATTATACAATGACTTTTTCTTTTTCACTTCCAAAATCCGTATTTTTAACAGTATTTTACTGTAAAATTACATTAAATGTAATTACATTTATTCACCGAATATAGTATGGAAACTTACTGTTTACCAGTTTTTACTGTAGCATTTTTACAGTGTACATAATGTAGGTAAATTTAAAGGAGGTTTAGTGTTATTATAAAGGCATTTAGCTTATTAAACCTGACATGACATGAAGATAAATGACATATTATACCCTCATAGGACTGAATAATATTCATGCTTACGAGACACAAATGACGATGTGTGTGCTATTTTGCATTATTCCAATAACAGGTGTTACGGATCAAACTTTTCACACATTACTGACTCCCACAAGCCTAGATGGCGTAACTAACCAATGATGCACAGGCCTTCTTGTGCCCTGGTAATGCCCACGTTCACTTGGTGTGGGTCCATGACGAATCCAAGTCGGTTTATAATCCAGGATTTGGTTGGTTGTGCTTCTATGTCAGATTTGGGACAAGAGCGCACAGTTGACATGATGACATATTTCCATTCGCTTCCTGTGGCCCAACAAACAAAGGAGAAAAGATCAGAAATAATCCATTCAGAAACAATATCTACATGCCTTTGTCAAATCATACAATCATAAACACAACTTAAGTATGAATGCCTTGTATTTGTGCCTTAAAAAACATTTAAACGATAAAAATTCCTTTTTAAAAGAGAGTTAAATCATGGCTGTTCTGTCATGGGTCAAGGTTCAGTGTTAAAAGTTTTAGTAAGATTTAAACAAGGTCATGCTTATCGATGTTTAGTGTGCCACTATTGTGTCATTACCTTGACTTTTCATGATGGTGTTGATTGTGATGTCTCTTATACCCTTATCAATCAGGGACTCCCTAATGTTTGACACTTGAGCATTATATGGTGTGAGAATGGCGATGTCCTTTGTCTTTATTCCAGCCTCAGTCAAAAGAATGGCGATACGCACCTGTTGGAAGATCATCACAATTTGAATATATAATTATATAATATATCCTTAGGTGGCATTTTGAATTTAGAACAATAAATTGTTTGTGGCAAAAATGGGCGGGGCTTCGACATTTAAATCATTTCTTTATTTATATATTTTATTTTCTGTACCTAAGACTTTGATGCATCTTCATTAGCTATTACTAACTCGCGTTGTTATGAAAATATACATAGTGGAGTAGCCTCTGAGACAGACAGTAGTAGAAGCGGTATGTTAAATATAGAAAAAATAGTTCTACAGTCGGGTCAGTGGAGGTTTAAGGCTTAGCCCAGATCTCCACGAATATGGAGCCATTCTTTGATTAAATATCAGATACTGTATGCTGTGTGCGCTATGTAGAAGTTCAGATATCTTAGTTTTATAATCTTAGATAATAGTTCCTTCTCTTACTTTATAAACAAACAAACAAACATAAACTACTGTACAAGCAGCAACCTTCAAAATGAAACAACCCGCAAATAAATTCTCTCGTGTGTAACTTAAAAGGCTATAAAGTTTAATTTAAAGTATAGCCCAAAATCCTTTTTTAATCTACTAAATTACACTTCTCTTACCGCTTCTTCTGCCTCCTCCAAATTTGCTTTTGAATTTTCATTTCCCCGTTCAGTCGAGACCACCAGACTTTTCTCCTTTCCTTCAACATG
Source organism: Sinocyclocheilus anophthalmus (assembly GCA_018155175.1). Lineage (NCBI taxonomy): Eukaryota > Metazoa > Chordata > Actinopteri > Cypriniformes > Cyprinidae > Sinocyclocheilus > Sinocyclocheilus anophthalmus. The sequence continues at coordinate 119,875 of JADLZN010001488.1, read as the reverse complement.
GCCGAAAACTATGCATGTTAGCCTTGACTTAGTAAAGAAGAGCCTTGGTTTGGGGGATGTTTTAGTTTTTAACTTTCCGTCATAAAACTCCTTAGATGGAAATTCACAAATGTCCTCTTGCTGTAAGAGACAAGATGTGCAATGGAGAAATTTTAATTTGAATTAATTGCTTTTTAATTGTTTAGATCATTGTTAAATATCACTAGATAAAAAAAATATACTATTCATGAATAAAAACTATAAGGGAAACAGAAGTTTATCTTTCGAAAGCAAACAACAGCATCAGACAGAAATGTTTTATTATACAGTATTAGAGCTATTTATTTTATTATTTAAATAGCTATTTGATTTATTACCATTCTGTACTGAGTGTCAAGCAAGAGTGCTTTCTCCATGTAACGTTCGAAAAGAGATTTGCTCATTCCCAATCGCTCCACCACATCACAGTGGACTACAGGTTGCAGCTGCATATGATCGCCCAGAAGAACAATCTACAACATGAAATTAGTAGGATATTAAGAACCTAAAAGATCTTTGTTCAATGCAAACATAATGCTAATATCCAAATCAGTGTTTGTCTAAAAAGAACATTGCTTTGGAGCCATACCTGCTCAGGCTTGTGAGCCACTAGTGGAATAAAGGCTTCAGGTTCAGTTGCCATGGCACATTCATCGATGATGATCTGCTTGAAGTCGAGGACTTTAGCTAAGGCTGGGTGTGAGGCTGCTGTGCAAGTGCACAAGATGACATCATGCCGCAATAATTCATGCTTTCGAGCCTTTTGGAGGGTGTCTTTGTAGCTATAAAAAAAGATTTTACATTAAATTAGCTTTTCATTTCTATGAAATTGTGTCCAAACAATTTCTAACAAACAAGAAACAATAACATAGAATCAAAAAGAGATTTCTAGCTACTGAGCCATACATACAGTTTTTTTTCTTCATCAGTGAATTGAGCTCCTCTTCTAATTTTCATATCAAAAGCTAATATTTGTGTGGAATATGGGTTGCCATCCTTTCGAATCAGGTGGTGTAGTGCAATGGAACTAATAATACAACAACAACACACATCTGTTAGTGGAAAGCCAGGTTTAGATGTATAAACACATGCATTTTACATTGGCACTTAGTATCTACACTCAGATAAGTGACAGATGGACAGTATTTGGCAAATACCTAAGCTCTGTGTTGGGTTTTTCGCCTCTTTTAGAATTGCGTGACAGCTTCAGATTGCATCCTGGGTAAGGAAATTCCAACATCTCCGTCTGATCACTGTAGACTCTGAGAGGTCTAAGTTGATTTTTAAGTTTTAGGAGATGACCTGCAACACATTCACATAGACAGTTTACGTTGCAGTAATCCTTGTTCAGGTAATAAATTGTGTAACTCCTTCTTCACTAGAGGGACCGAACTGACAAAATGGATAATAATTGGCTGTACAGAAAATTTACCTGCAACAACATCAACAGATTTATTTGAGGGGCCACAGTACAGAACAGCCCCCTTCTTCTCTGAATTGGTGGCAGGATGCTGTTGGGTATTCTTGAGCAACCAGTACACAATATGGACACCAACAACAGTTTTTCCAGTCCCTGTGAAAATACACAACAATAATATAATAGGGAAGGAATGGCAATTACAATAGCCTAGGGCCAAAGAAAGTCAGAAAATACTTCTCACCTGGTGGTCCTTGGATAAGAGTGAATGGGTTGGTCAGTGCTTCTCTTATAGCTTTGCACTGACTGTTGTTTAGATGGGAAAACCCAGATGGGAGATAACCGTCAATCTCAAATCTGGCTGTCGTCTGCCTTGAAATGTTGCATCCTTTGAGGAAATACAATGTTAAATAAAGTAAAACTGCATTTGAAGGGATAATTTTTAAAAAGATGGCTAGTAAATCATTAGTTTTGATAGCAGAGCTTGACATATAGATATGCAAAACATTATAATGAGGCAATAAAAGTCAAACTGTTGTACCTCCTTCAGAGTTGATTTTCCTGCCCATGGCGATATATTTTACGAGTTTGTTGGCTTTGGTTAGACTGTTAATTGCGTCCTCTTTGCGCCTGCAAATAAAATGTAAAAAGCATAACAATTAATGAAGCATACATATATTGTTTGAAGATGTAGGATACACATAAAACAATACAGTGTACACAAATAGAACATTTTTAATAAGCTATAGTGTCTATCATTTGTAGTCTTACACATCTGGCAGAAGCTTTGGAATCAGCTCCAGAGTAAATCTTGTCCTCTCGCAGAATATGGCTTCTGGAATATTTGTCATAGGCATGTGGTTAATCTGAAAATCAATTTGTAAAATCTTTGGTTCTTTGGAGTCAGTTTCTTCAACTTCCGTAATTATGGCATGGGCCATCCAAGTGATAGAAGGAATATCCATGAGAGCTGTGCACTGAGAGTTTTCCAGAAAGGGACTACTCTGACTTTGATGAATCTTAGTTCGAATGCAGAGGAAACTGTTCCTAAGGTCACATTCAATAGACCATTGAGATTTTTTGTCAAGCGGAAGGAGAAAAAAACCCTCGTGCGTCTTTTGAGGAGAGGTTTTCCATTTCAAGACTGCATCTTCAATAATAATACTCTCATTTTCAGACACAGCATTGGAGGCTGACTCCATTTCACTCAAAGGTTTCCATATTTCCTGATAATCCATGTACGAGTTGTATGTATTCCTTGATGAGTGGAATGCATATTTTGAAAAACACTTGATTGAATCTTTCACATGCTCCAAACAAATCTCAAATTTTGGATGCACAACAAACAGCTGAATTGCTGGTGTCATTAATCCTCGAGCTGTGGTTGTACCTAGCTGCACCTCGACTGCCTCACCTTGCTTTATTCTCAGCGACAGTTCGGCATAATGCTCAGCGTGCATGGGATCAAATTTGTCTGAACTTTTAGCATTTCTCAGTCTTTCCTGGAATTGTCTTGCATGGACCTTTGAGCTGATGTCAAGCTTCTCAATCAGGGGAAACAATATGTCCCAATTTTCCTCTCTAAGAGCAGCTGCTAGGCATTTCCAGGTCTTTGTAGAGACATAGGCCATGACTGAGTTTGGATTTTGTTGTTTCACTTCAGCAAGGATGTGAGGATTGGAAAATGAATATATCCTTCGCACCCATTTCAAGATCATGCAGTTGTTTGCTTCATCAAACTCTGGTTGATCTGCCAACTGAAGATCCCTGTACATAACGTCTAAGTTTTCTGATATAGAGGTTCTGTTAAGTGGGAAGGATAATCTGAAGTTTGTCCCTGACGGATTGAGTTCCACAATGTATGCCACCTTCTTTTCGCTTTGGGTTGAGAGCTTTAATGCAAAATGTAGAGCATTCGCTTTCCTCTCATATGCTGACTGTTGGTCATTTTTCCTGGAAAATTCCATACAAGACAGGTCAATGTCATGGGCTGTGTACCTAACATTGGTCTTGTCAATCACAGAATGAAGAAGGCGCTGCACAATAACATCTATATATCGGCGGACTGGAGATGAGGCCCAAGTATAGCTGTCAAGGTCTAAATCATAGTGCCCACTTCTTGAGACATGTGTCGAGTTTGATCGCAGAATACATGCCTTGTGACACAGCCTCCTAAATGCAATAGCAAAAGGAAGAAGTTGGGGGTGAATCTCATCAGTTGCAATGAAGTCAATTATTTTGTAGATATTTTTCTGCTCTGCTGCTGTCTTCAAGCATCTCAAAACAGATTTTAATATGGGGATGGTTTCAGAATCAGAAATCTCAGCCTGAGGGTTTGGCATGGCTGTGTGGTGGATCAAACCTTGGTTATTCAGTTCATGAGACACGTATACACTCTCAGGAGCTCTACTTGAGAAGTGAACAGACAGTGGAATCAAGGAAGCATTTTTGTCAAAAAGGTCAATAAGCTTTTCCCTTTTTGGCCTGTCCTGGCATCTCAGTGGAGTTAAGCTCCTTGTTGTTTCATCAGACAGAAGGCGTTCAGCAACTGTGTGGTTAAACATGACCATCAGCTCTTCCACCATTAGGTGAGATCGCCTTCTTCCAAGAGTCACGTCCTCGTCTGGCATTTTGTAGCACCAGTCGTCCTGTTTTCTGTATTTCCTGTGAACCTCAGCAAAGTTCCATGCTTTCAAAAGGCACATTTCAAGCAGGTCATAATGCTGACGATTGTTTTCAAGGATGTCCTCAGCTTCATCATATGAAAATTTCCTTTTGGAGTGAATGACAGACTTGCAAACTAATCTTTTCTTTATGCAGTTTGTCTTAGTATCCACTTGTATTATCAAGGAGATTGCTCGTCTGTCATGGTTAGGAATCAAACTGAAGAAATTGGCACTCAGTTCTTTAGGGAACATGTGTATTGGCTCCTTTCCACATGGATAGAATGAAGTACACAGCAGTTTTGCATATTTGTCCAGTTCACTGCCTTTAGCCAGAAAGCTAGCAACGTCAGAAATGTGAACTCCTATTTCATAGCAATCACCTAAATCCATTACACTGATTGCATCATCAAGGTCTTGTGAATCGGCAGGATCAATGGTGAATGTTGGGAGCATGCGAAAATCTCTTCTTCGCCCGTCTTCAAATAAATTAAGACTTTGAAAGTCTTGCATCTGTGTTTCTACAGATGAAGAAAGTGTCCTTCTCAACTGAAACTCTATGTTGAGTACATTCAATCCATCATCCAAACTTGTTATTTCTGGAAACAGCCCCACAGCAATGCCCAAGGGATAATGGCAAAACTTCCTCCACTTAAGGACTTTGACAACAAAGAGATATTTTCTGTGTCTCTCCTCATTTATTTTGATAAATTTCTCTATTTTGAAGTTCTTAGGATTTCTTACAGCAATGTGGTTTGGTTTGTCTTTCCAGAATGGTGTGTAGATTTTGGAGATGCATTTGTTGATAGGTGTCATCACTTGAGTGTCATGTCTTTCAAGGGTGCAGACAAATTCTTTGACAGTATCCGCACTTTCCAGGATGTTGATTACTTTCCCCGTAGGAGGATTTGATATCTCACTCAGGATCTCCACTGTTACCTTGTCTCCAGGGAATGCCTGTCCAATGTTTTTTCTGCCCTTGATCTCGATTCTTATGGAGGGCTCGTCAAGTGGTTTAGCATAAGCTCGATCAAAATAATCCATGATCAGCTCACAGTGTTTATGTGTTGTAGAGTTAGTAAACAATTGCTCTTCATCTACTACTGCAATTTGGTTCCTAACACTACTGATATATTGCTCATGTTGAAAAACCGGAAACAAACCTTCCTCTGTCAATGCAACATTGATGTCTTTGCTCTCATCAAGAAGCTCTTGAAGTATTGGGTCTTCTAGGTCTGATATTTCAGATGTAGTTGATTCACTATCGCTGCTCTCTTCAGCCTCACTTCTGCAGAGCTCAGATATCTCAAGGAGATCTTGTTTCAAAGAATCCAAGGTAAAGTTATGGGCACTTCCCTTGAATATGCAATCCTCTATGTACGATCTCCATAGTCTCCAGCATGTACCGAACTGATGGCAAGAAAGGGCAGCTGCATCTCCAACAACAAATATTTGAGATTGGGCTCTTGTCATAATTGTGTTCAGCACTCGCATGTCATTGAAAAACTCAAGACAGGTCCGGTCCGTCTCCAATAAGCTGTCCTTGGTGTGCACAGTGGAAATCACTATTACTCTGAACTGTTTTCCTGAAAAATATGAGGAAAGGCAGTGTGCTCTGTAAATCACATGCATCAATACTAGTGTGTTTGGCATAATATTACATTTGAGTAATGCATAATTTTTACCTTGCACATTTTCGGCATTCTCCACAGTGAAACGGGGCAGTCTAAGCTGACGCAGTCTTTGCCTTATTTCCAACACCTGAAACACAAAAGAGGCAAAAGCATCTGGTATAAACACACTGACATGAATTTGATACAATAACAGGATGCCATTAATAAAATCATAATATAAATCGGTAAATATCTATAGGTTTGATACCTGTCTGCCTTGAGATAGGACACAGACTGATTCTGGATCTTTATCACCCCACTCTTGAGGCCATTCCTCCATTATTCCTTGCACAATGTCAACGACACTTAGAATTTGTTCTGCATTGAACCAGGACATGCTTGTTGGGTCCAAACAGCATTCTCCTCTTACATGATGGAACTGCAAGGCGTGTTGGTGTGGATGAGGAGGCACATACCCTCTAGCCTTGATCACATCACTCTTTCCCACATAAAAATGTGTTGATACAAAATCCACAATGTCCTTTGTGGAACGGTAGTTTTCATTGAAAATGATTCGGCTTTGTTTGGCCACGTCACCGTTTTCAGCTTGGTAGTAATAGAAGAGGCGATTGAGCAGGGTTTGTTCTGAGCATTTGTCTTGTTTCACAGAGAAGAGCTTGGGTCCTATCTGCATGTGATCTCCTGCTAAAACAACACGTGTATGTTTACCTGCTAAGCCCAGTGCCATAAGAGCCTCACACTCCAACATCTGAGAAGCTTCATCGATCAGAATGTGGCTGAAGTAGTTTTCAGGGAGCTTCATGTCATGGAAGAAACGAGCCACAGCAGTTGTTGTTATGACGATTCTTGCGGAATCTAAAACAGCTTTATCAGGAAACTCAAAATGAGTGCCATTTCTGGATAAATGGCAGTACTGTAGAGTGATGCGATCAGTGGATCTGGGATTGCTTTCCTTTGCCTTGATTCTCAAAGGTTTGGCTTCGTGATGAACAGTTGCATAGTCATGAAAATGACCATTTACATAAAGATCAGCAGAACTGTATCAAGAAAAAAAGAGAAACAACTGTAGCTTACAATGACTGCATTAAGCAATTAAATTAGCAGACAAAATCATTCCAAAATGACACTGCCTTCAAGGTACGCATTTGATCTGTTTATGCATTCTCTGGTAATCAGTTCCATGATCTTGCCGTTGCTTGCACCATGCTCTACTGTTTGTGCGGGAGGAATGCAATTTAAAAACAAATGTATAAAGGCCATTTCACTGTTGATAGGATCAGCACGTTGTGTTTTGGATGTTGGTGTGCCATTATCGCCACAAGGCTTTTTAACTGTGCTAGGCCAGAAACAAACACACTAACCAGCATAGAGATTCATGTTATTCTGAGCTGGAATATATTTTCTGGAATTGCATTTACACAGACATTTAATGCAGGACATGAATGCAATATGAAACTGCAGTTAAAAGGCATAATTAAGATTTGATGTAAAAAAAAACAGACAATTTCAAGCAGACATGAATGCATTTAAACTGCAGTTACAAATGCATAATTAATGATTTGATGTAAAAAAAACAAGACAATTTAATGCAGGACATGAATGCATTTAACCTGCAGTTACAAGCTAATTAATGTTTTGATGTAAAAAAAACCCAAGCTGAATACTGATATTTTAAATGATTTGAAACATGAACTTTAAATATAAAACCTCAAATATTTCAATCGGCTGTGATTCAGTACAAAAACATTGGTTCTTAAAATGTAAGTCACTTAATATTAACTTGTTGTTTATTGAACTGTTCATCAAATCAATATCACATATGCAATCGCTCTGATATTTGGAGAAAAACATTACTCTTCGTGTGATATTAACTATATCAGATGAGATAAATATAAAAGACATAAAAGTCATATGGGGGCATTAAATATTTTAATGTATGCATGCACATGTATGCATGCACTCTCTTGGTGTGTTTTTGTTTGGTTTTTGCGATATACTTGATAATGTCAAACCACACATCGTAAAACAACAATTACGAAATGTGTAGACGACATATATACCCCTATTCTGAGCTGGTCGTTTCAGGAGGATGACCTACTTCTGTGGAGCAGTACACTGAAGTGCCAATGAATTGTGATGCCTTACCTGTTTGTGTGTGTGCAAATCAAGATTTTGTTTTGTGGCTGCTGCACAAGAACCTGGGCCATCTTTGCAAGGGTTCGAGTTTTCCCTGTTCCAAAAGGTCCATATATCAACAACGGTGGGATGCTGCTTCTGTTGTCTGTTACACTCATAACAAAGTTCATTGCTGCTTGCTGCTTCTCGTTTAACTGTTCTGTATCTGACTGGGAAGATATACAGAAGTTGCTGTTTTTCAGATCAGGTAAGACTTTGTCTACGTCGGGGAGATCATCAATGGCCTTGTGCATTTCGCAGAACCATAGACGATTTAGTTGGAAATGGACTTCCATCTCACACTGCTGTCCTTTTTGCAGATTCAGATCAGTGCAGCATTCTTTGGAAAGCTGCAAAATTATTTGTGTCTCAGTGGCAGCATCTTTCAGAAATTCGGCCTCATAAGTATGCCCAAGGTAATCATTATTTTTCACAACACGAACAAGAGATCTGATAGCATGTCTTTTCACTATGAAACCTTGAGGAGTATCAGGAGTGAGTGGGTGAGACAGAGGCACAGCAGCAAGAAGAGCCTCGGGATAAGCACATTTCAATCCAAACCTGTCATCAGACAGGTATTTTTCCAACTGCGCTGTCTCTCGTAGATTCAGACTGCAAATATTTTTGGGACAGAGAGAGTACATTAGAATTGTTATAAATTGTCAAGTATTTGGTTTAGACCTAAGAAATATAAATACCTGCTTAGCAGTTCACCTTCTACCTTTTCCTCCTGATATAAAAAATTGTGCATGTTGTGTTTGTAATTCTCACGGTTAATTGGACTGTTCGTCTGATCTATCACGATGAGCTGGTATCTGTTTAGCAGCTCTCTCTCTGCCTCTTCTCTTTTAACAAACGGAATGATTTTCAGGCTTTCCTTATTCCAGGGCTCAAGATTCCTGACAGTCTCTTGTTTTTCTAGAGGAAACTCAGGTTCTGGGCTCTTACATTCATCCTCGCCAACTCTGACTTTGAGTTTCTGACGCAGTATGGGTCTCGTGTTGAAGTCAAACACTACCCATTGCTCATAAAGGCCTGGTTTGTCAGATCTGAAGGACACTGGGATTTCATACTCTGCAGAAACAAATCACAATAACTTAGTTGAAAAAAATTAGTGAGCTTGGCAGTTAAATAATTACAGACTTAATAAGTTTAGTAAAAGCATGCCGAAGGTTTCTTTCTGGGTTTTGTAAGAAATAATCAGTCATCACCTGTTTGGTTCTTTTTAAACCAATCACTATTGGAATATGACCGTTCCTCATCGGGGTCTTTGCCGAGGCTGAATTTCGCCCCCAGTTCCCGTTTGAGTAAAGCAATCACTACTAGAGGATCCTGGAAGGTTTTTAGTTCAATTGAAAGTACAGATTAATGCCATTGAAGATGTTGCTATCCTACACTAGTAACACATTTACAGCTGTCGAAACATGTTTAGAAATGCACATAAGCATCATACATGTATCCCACCATATAGACAACATATGCACTTTGGTACAAAACATTTGCTAACACTTTTGTGCTTATGTGCTTACAACAAGAACTTGTAAAATTTTTCAAGGATGCCTTGAATCTTTTTTTATGTCACTTAGGGACTTAAGGATTTTGACTTCCCCAAGGTTCATTGATCATTTAGCTAAGTACAAAACACTGCTTTGGTATATCAAAATTATGAGTGGAACTAGTGCTAGGCGGTATACCGGTATTTATTTTTGTTATGATATGAATTTTTAAAATACCGCAATACCGTGTATGTCGCTTAAACAACCTTCGGAACGCAACACTGTTTGAAAGGATTCCCTTTTCACTGTTGCACTGTGGTGAAGGAACATCTGTATGTGTTTACTAAGCGTGAAAGTTCCGAAACTAAAGCTGTAAAACTAATAGAACATGATGACACAGAACTCATCCACAATATCCACATTGAACGCCACAAATATCCACCGCCCCCTGCAATCAGCTCCCACGTCTCACACACACAAACATGACTTTAGCACTAGATTTAGCAAATTTCAGACCCTTTTAGCTGATTTTTTCCAATAGAATATTCATACTGACAAACCTAGCCACTTTTTTGGATAAAGCTTAGCTATGGTTCAGTTGGAAGATTGATCTGTCTTTCCCGGAGAAGTGTCGCCTCTCTCGGCGTCTGTTCTGTGCAGTGAGCGGCAGAGAAGCACCGCAGCCGACTCCTCAATAAATGAGTACAAAACAGCGTTTCCAAGCACCTGTCGCTTACTGATTGTTTGGAATTATAAATATGAGCGTAGTTCGTCTGTTGATATCACATGCACTTTTTTTTGTTTGTTGTTTTTTTTAGTTTACTCAGACGCAGGCAGTGTGCTGCGTGAGACAAAAAAGTAATCTAGCCAAAACATCCGCATAGCCGCTCTTTAGTGTAGATGCATGTTGATTTTATCAGACAACGTCGCGATTATAAATGAGAGTGACTCCTGGTTAACATGTATTAAAAGGGGTCGTGTTTAGTCACTATTGAGTGTGGTATTGTTTGACAATATTCACTCATCATGACAGTAAAATAGGGCATTCTAAGTCAATATACTGCAGTATTTCTCTCTCAGTCAGTAGAAGATATGGTTAACACCCGCTCATGCATGCATGAAAAAAAAAAACCGTTTTGTACCGTGAAACCGGTATCATTTTGAAAAATACCGTGATATAAATTTTTGGTCATATCACCCAGCACTAAGTGGAACCCCATAATTCTTGAAACTAAATGTAAGTGTATAGTATCATTAGAAACTGTTACTACTATACTGTAACTATACAACCCTATCAAACAAACATTTGTATATCTGTTAATGTACAAACCTTAGAAATAATGGTAAAATTCCATGTACATTGTATTCCTTTTTTCCTTACATAGACACTGTCTAAATCTGGGTCACAGGTGATAAAAACATCAGGAAGTGTGTCGCTGACCTGCAGGAATATAGTTATGACGTTGTAAAAAGTAAATATGTACAATAATAATCAAGCTTTGGTTGTAAATATATAAATGGGCCAATAAAATTAATTTATCATATATAACACATTCATTAAATACAAGAAGCTAAATTAAATGCAAGTAGCAATGCAAAGTGTCAAAGATCAGAGGTACAACTGTCAACATTTGGGATACTGACCCAGAGCTTTACTCACTGTGCCACTAATGATGTTAAATATTATTCATTACTTACAATCATTTTCTTGTCATTGCTGTGTCTGTATTCATCCAAAAGACTGTCCTGATAGGACAGTAGGCCCATCTCGTCTACATCTCTGGCTCTTTTCCGTAAAGCCTTAATTCTTTTTTGCCATTCCCGAAGTTCCTCTTGACTGTGTGGCTTTGTGCAGTTAACACCGTACTCACATAGCAGGGATCTATGGGAGAACGTTTTACAGGCTGCTTTAACTTACTTCGACACAAGCAAACATCTAATGCCAAGTCGTCACACTTCATATAAATACCTTTCACACAATTTCAGGTCCTTGTATGTTGGTGGCGGATCACGGTACTTCCAAGTCTGGGAGGTATCTTCAAAAATCAGTTTCCTGTGCTTCACAGTGAAACAGTGGTTCATCAGATCCTCTTCATTTGGGATGTGGACCTGGCACAATGCGCAGTCAAACTGTCCTCTTCTCTCTTGAGACTTTGACTGCAGTGTCCTTTGGTTTTGTTTTATCCTTTTCACAAGCGTAGGAATTGTCAGGTTTTCATCCTTCATGATGTTCCAAAGTGCTGCTTCTTCTGAGCTCCTAGCATAGGTACATTTCCTTCCATGCTGTGTGCATCCACTTTCTTCAGTGAAGTACCAGCAAACAACATATTTGAAAGGTCTGGGAAAGCTTGGCAGGGGGGCAACGGGCCTCCACAATGAACTGCTACCTTTCTGCTTGATCAGTAAGATGTCTTCTGAGCAGTTATGGACAATCTCCTTACAGGAGTATGAAATCTCATTGAGTTTTTTACAGCACTTATTACATCTGACACACAGCTTGTATGACTCCAATGTTTGAAGATTATGATTTCCTGCAAAAGCCATGATTTATGAAGGGACATGAAATTCCTGCAGATAGAAATAGTTTGCAATTAGAGGTTTTCACTACTTGCATTTACAACTTATTTGTTATTGTATATATTTTGTTCTCTCAAGAGTTTTATATTGGTTTTTTTTCAAAATATGAGCAAAACCCAAGGTCTTGATCAATGAAAATTGCGATACTTTGACTTTGTGCTCTACCAACTTAAGGTTTGTACATAAGACGTTTGGGGGTGTGAGATTCTGCATTTTATGTCGGTACAACAAATTCCAAGGATTGTCCAGGTAGGATAGGTAAAATCTCAAAGGAAATTAGTCTTCTGGGTTTTGACGTCATGGCTGCAGCACTCTATAACACATTCTAATATTGATCAATAAGCTTTTTCAGACTGAATAAACATCAGCTGTAGAGAACATATCTTTACATACGGTAATGTGTGTCTATAAAAAGGAGTGTGGTAATTGCAAATTATTTACCTGCCACCTTTACATTTCAATAAAGGAAAGTGCAGAAGTGCAGTTATAAGCACATAACTATTTCTTATATGCATTTAAGGATATAAACTACAGATTAAACACCTGTAACGATGATTTCAGATCACCTTCTCTTAAAGGAAGAATTCACCCAAAATGAGATTATGTAATGATTTCCATGTATGGAATTCTTTCATCTGTGTAACACAAAAGTCAGAATGAGAGACTTAGACACCATTCACCTTTGACTGTACGGACAATAATTAAAGCTGCCAGCTTTTGAATGCCACAGATGATTATGTAATTTTATGATCTTTTTAATAAAGCTTCATTAACTATTTTATACTAAATAATAAGCTGTTCATAAAAGAATCAGGTAACATGAATTAGTAATGCACAGCATTATCTTACCTTCATATTTTCCTTCCCATCCCAATGGTTTTCTGATATGTCATGATCTTCCTGTAACACTGGGTGTTTCAGCCTCTCATGCGTCATGTGCATCTAGAGGTGTTTAAACAATTTATAGAGATGTTGCCGAGCGACGCTGTATAAACCACTCCCCTAGAATGAAATAAGTTTCCTTTTCCAGGACAGTGTGCTTGTACAAAACAGTGCAAACGCAGTTTCAGCTTTCAGTTTCAATACTGATGAAAACCACAGGAAACATCTGTTAATAAACAAGATCACACAGCCTTAATGTTCCTGTAAGCACTTTTTGAATATATACCAGCCAATTTAAGCATACATCAGTTTATCTTTTGATGTTTTTTGCCAATCATTCAGACAAATTGGAATGAAGATGCAGCAAAGACACATGCATCTTTTTAGCACTGATGAACAAATTAGTCTGTTTTTCCCCACTGCCACAAGCTTAACTGTTCCTGAAATATTTCATAAACTTATTTTTTTTTTTTTTTTTTTCTTTTTCTAATAATACACTGAAAGTTCTTTATCCGCATTCACTGTTCTTAACAGAAAGTAACAATCTTAGAAGGAAAACAAAACAGATGCACACTGAATAACAAACAAACATTGTTATGTGGGGATCACCCGTTTAATTTTTCATGCAGAATTACATTGTAGCAGTTTCAAAAAGTAGCAAATGATTGAATTTAAATAAAGGAACATTGATTCTAAAGCTCCTTCAAAAGGATTCTCTGTAACACACAACTATGAACAGCGTAGGATGTAGCTGATGTGCCCATATTTTCTATGCGGAGCATCTCTTGCAAAACAAATACGGCTTATCGCACATGACCGAAAACGCCTGAGGTGATTACAGACTGGAATGGTACACAAATGATTAAACAAATCAGGTGAATGAAACTGCTTTAATGGTACCTTGAGGACTGACGTCATGCATATTTGAAGCGTAAATATTTATTCTATCACCTGACCACTCCCTTCAGTGCCATCTTAAGTAAAGTTATGTAAAGTTTGCACAAACAAAACAGGTTTACATTATGGCTGCATGCCCTGTTGTGCCTTATAGTTCTGCCTCTGACTTTAGGGCTCAGGAATGTCATAATTGTGTGTACTTTTAAATGTGTTTTCAGATCCACCTACCGACAAAAACACAGGTAAACAAAAGTAGCAGTATGTGAGCAAACAAAACAGCTTCAGTTTCATTTATCTGTAATTTCCATCACACCCTGGCCAGAGTTTATCATGACACACACACACAAACACACTCATTTTACTCAGCTTTAATGACTGATTCACTTGATTGCATACGAGTCTTATCAGCAGCAATAAAAGTCGTAATGGTTTAGAAACTACTGCGCCAGTAATTTCCATATTCAATACCTGATCAGAAGCCAAAAAACTCGCAAGAGACAGAAACTTCACATAGAGGGTGATAAACAACAACTAAAATATCCTGATGTGTTGCCAACATAAATAATCCATTGGATGCATTCTTAGTTTCCCTCAGTTGCAAAAATGACAGACACTTTATTACGAACTTATGCTTTAATCTTATTTTAAATGGTTTTCGGTAATCAGTTAGCAGCATATAGCTTAGACGTTTCTCTTTCAGGTCACTGAAAAACAAACCAACAAATCTGAGTCAGAGACCCTTGAAATGCACCTAAACTACCAACGTGAATGAATCATATTCTATAAAGTGCAGTGTGAATGTGGATACAGTCGTTTTTTTTGATTTTGTGAGATTCAGCTCTGCTAAATAACAGCCTAGACCAGACTAAATGACCCGACTGTACCATTGCTGGTCACACATTAAGGTATGCTTTGACAGTTTCATGCTGGTTTTAGCTCACCCACTGGTCTAACTGGTTTATCAGCAACAACAACCCTCTTAATCAGCTTGTGTCAGAGTAACAAACCACTAATGCCAATCTAAAAACAAGTCTTTAAGCTGGTCTATGTTGTAGTTTTTTGTCAGCAGGCATGGTCAAAAGTATGTGGACACCTCTTTGCAATAAATGCGTTTGGCTAGTCAAATAATTACAAATCGTAATGCTACGCCATACAGTGACATTCTGGAGATTGTTCAACAGCTTTGGGTGATGCTTTTCTGTTTCAGCATGACTAAGTAACTTGTGACTGCAATTCTGACAAGTAGGGCATGTTCCTTCCCGGATCAACCTCAGCCAATCAGATAAGGAATAAGTAGTAGCTTGAACAACATTCTTATCAACTTTCCTCTGATTTTAGCCATAATCTTTGGTAAAGGTTGGGTTTAGGGATAGGGATAGGACTTCTTGTTCTAGGATCAACAGAAGATGTTGATTTAGGAACATCACACAAGTCAAGGTCCATCAAGAAAGGTCAAAGATCTTGACAGGCCTACACAAAGTCTAGACCTGTATACCTTTGGGATGAACTGGGACACTGAACTAGAGCTTTTATGAAGAACTAACTGCCCATTAATGCCCATGCTTCTCAAATTAAACCATCAACAATCACATTTGGCTGTGGTGTTTGGATGCTCACATACTTTTGTCCATGTAATTGTATGTGGGATACTGTTATATGCTCAGACATTTATTGACAAGGTAAACTGATAAGGTGAGTCTGATATGACCTCTTAAGACTGTGGCCAGAGAATGAGATATTCTCCAAATGGACATCTCACAGCTCTGGCGTCAAAGAGTGTCCTTATCCAGAGAGCTCGGTGTGAAGTTCCTT
This sequence comes from Sinocyclocheilus anophthalmus, assembly GCA_018155175.1. NCBI lineage: Eukaryota > Metazoa > Chordata > Actinopteri > Cypriniformes > Cyprinidae > Sinocyclocheilus > Sinocyclocheilus anophthalmus. The sequence continues at coordinate 104,304 of JADLZN010001488.1, read as the reverse complement.
ATTCTTACGGACTTCTGCAGCGTGAAGCTCCTGACAAAGAAAAGAGAAACAGCATATTAAACATCCAATAAATAAGAACTGTTTTGTAGCAACCAGGAAGGAAAAATAACTAGTTCTCTTTTTTACTGACAGTAAAGTACAGATGTAAGCCTGTTACTTCAGAAAAACAACATGCAATAAATATTTCCATTTCCGTTTTTCCATTGCGCAAATAGTCGCTCACAAAAGCCAAAGTCATTGGTTCAGTTCCCAGGTAATGCATGAACTGATAGTATTGGATGCATTGTAAGTTGTTTTTCATAAAGGTGTCAGACAAATGCATAATGTAAAATGGATTCAGTTTGCCATTGATTCTGGCAAACTGCTTCACAACACAATAATAAGGAGGCTTTTTGAATGGGACATTGGTGGCCGAGGATGACCGAGCATCTATACTCATATTTCCTATGGAATAATACACTGAAGAATCATTCTCAATAGAACCAGGAACTTGTATTTCATGTCAAATTCATGAAAGACAAACCAGACAGACTCACCTTCTCTCTCAGACGCTGCTTGAGAGCACTGAGACGGGCCATGCGGTTTTCTTGGATCAGCTCCATCTTGTGGTTGAGCTTCTCCTCGGTCATCTTACTGTAGTTGTTGTTGACCTCCTGGGCCTTGTTGAGCACCTCCTTCTCACGTTCCCGTTTCTCCGCCAACTGCATCAGCACCTGCTTCTCCTGAGACTACAGAAAGAAGTGCAGAAAGGTGATGACAAATTTCATGTTGAATTCTGACATTCAATAAGTGCAGAGGAGAGAAGCCAGAAAGTGGGAAAAAGTAATGGAAACAGACAAGTAAAAAGAGGTGCTATCATGGTATCAGATGGCAATACCATGATAGTAATGGATAACCATATTCATATCCTATGGTATCTACATGCTACATGGTAAAATCGTTTAAAAATAATGGTTCCAAAAGGAAGTTTTCGCAGCGACGCCATTGAAGAACCATTTTTGAAAATTTTCAGTAAACAGTTCTTTAAAGAACCACTTTCTCTTAGTGTCAAGAACATTTTTTAAACTCTAAACTTCTTCCATTACAAAGAACCTTTAGTACAGTGGAAATGGAAGAACCATAAAAGAACCTTCCTGAGAACCATTTTTTTATGTTAATGAGAAGAACATTTGAACTTTTTTCCATTATGAAGAACGTTTTGTGCAGTGGAAAGGCTACATGGACGGAACCATCAATGCCAATAAATAACCTTTATTTTAAGTGTCCGGTCCTTGCCACCGAGTCTGGGAAATTTTTAGAACCGTAAAAAAAAAAACGACCTCGCAGTAGTTGTTAATTTCGTTAACGACAGGACTATGACGAAAAATGTTCGCTGACAAGCTTTTCTCCCATGACTAAGACGAGACGACAATAAGGTCAATAACAAATAACTAAGACTATACACCGTGCAATTTCGTTGACGTAATAAGATGAGGCTAAAATGTATTCAAAAAGATAAAAAATTTACCAAAACCTCTTTTATTTTCGACAAAAGTTATTTACGGATGCGTACAAGCTACTACGCAACGTTATCGTGATGTGCGGTTGACAGATATCAAGAGTTTCTAATCCCTAAGAGGGAAGCGTTTAGTCAGTGTGGCTCATCTCGACTGTTTTGTTTGCTATTGTGGTTGCTGAATAAATGCACTTACTCAAACGCTGTTGTTTTAATAGAGAAATAGACTATTACAATTATGGAATTAGTGGAATTTCATGTTATAATATTTTCGTTTGGTTTTAGCTGTTTGATAATGTCGACAGAGAGGATCAGAGTCTTTTGTGGTTGATTTATATAATAAAAAGCTATAATAAATCAGTCTCTAGATGAGGTAAAATACAACCATTGGTCCACATTCTAGTGATTGTGCGTACTGGAGAACGTGAAATACCTCAAATGCAAAAAGTAACTTCTCAAAAAACAACAATCATTACGACTTATAATTTGAGACAAAATTTTTTTTATCAGTTTAAACCATTTACAGAATGACGAAACTGTGACTAATATTTCATGCTAAAAAAAACCGGACTAAAGGCTCCTACATTTAATTGGAATAAACCAAAAACACAGGACAAGGTTTGTCCGATAGGATAAATAAAATGTTACAGTTGAGTAAGACTAAATAAAAAATGGTTGCCAAAATTAATACTGCTGTACGGTTCATTAATAATAATCTTATTGCTAAATGTCAGGTTTTCCTAGACTAAAACTAGACTAAAATGTTGAGGGCTTTTAGTCTACCCCTAAAATAAATAGGATAAGGTTGATAAACTATGATACAAAACTAACAAGGAGCCATTAAGCCGGGGGACTAGCTAAGACTAAGAAATGAAAATAGCTGGACAAAATGTACCACTAAACCTCACATGTGTCAAGACAGTTACACACTACCTCCGAAACATAGGTACGTCATAAAAAATTCAGAATGTGTTCAATTTTCTGCGTTTTTCGCCATCTGTAGCAAGATGTTGAGAAGTGTTGTTTTGACAATCAGAGCCAGCTTAAAAATGGGAACACCAACAAAATCCATGAACTGGGCGGTACTGTCAAGTTGATCCGGTATGCACCTGAACAAGTTGGTTGCGACCCGCCTTAAAACAGAGAGAGAGAGAGAGAGACAAGTTGATCCACTTCGTATCGCAGCACAAAGCACTGAATTAAACTTTGAATCACTCAGTATAATTCCCGCTCCTTGATAAGGAGGTGAAACTCTCCTTCCTCTCTACGCAATCTCAGGATTGGATGGACCCAATATTTCTTTTTAAGAAGCGAGAGGACAACAAAATCACCCTGACTGCTTGAAGACTAAATTTTGTATTGTTTTGCCAATTTTTTCGCAATGGATTAATACGCATCGTGCAAGGTTTCTGTGCATGACACATTTTTTGAATGATGAATATGAAAATATGCAAGCACCTTTAAGATTCTCAGTTACCCATGTGCTTTTGCTTTTCATGAACGTGTTTCAATAGATAGATGCATCTGCTAAATAATTAAATGTTATTTCAGTCAGCTGGATGTGTTGCTCAAGAAACATCCTGTTGACTAACTCTACTAGAGCAAGAAGGAAATGTCCAAGAAGCATGGTAAAGCTTATGTGCAGTGCTCCGCAAAAAAAACACTTCAACAGATGAAATAATAAAGCGATATTTAATGGCATCATCATCTTACCTTCCGTCTCTCCTCGGCGGCCTCCAGCCTCTTCTGTAGTTCCCCCAGGGAAGGCTCCTTCTTCTGGGGCGGCAGTGCCAGAGTCTGGGGTCTCTCTGGAGATGGCTCAGTTGGACTCTTCAGGATGACCTCAAACGCCTGACCAGAAGCTCGCTTATTCAGTGACTTCACCTCCATATCTGTGGAGGAATGATGATGAGGACAATGAATGTGATGCATAACTTAAACCTAAATATTCTTGTAGTAAGGCCTTCAATCATTAGTCGTTTGGCTGTTGAAGTTCCTACCTTCAAACTGAGTTGGGAAGGTGTTGGGAAGAGGCTGGGAATACAAACAAGAGCACAGGAGAGACAACACCGACATCTCTCTAAGCTTCTCAGAGTAGGCTGCAAAAGAAAGAGAAATTATTTGAATATAGTAAATATGACAACAAATCAGTGATGCATATGCATGCGGTGAACGAAGCAGAACTTTACATGCAATGGGTAAAGTGTAGACCTTTCGTCTACAACATGCTATGATTTTAGACACCAGTTATTACCTAGCATACTGTTTAGGACAGATAGTGTCTGGAGAGTTACTGAATGTTTATATATTTTATATTATTTGTTTCTTAAGTACATTTAAGAATCTTTTAGACATTTGCATTGGAAAACAAGAATATAATGAGGAAGAATGTGTACTAAAAATTACATTAATAATGGGAAATGTTCTGTTATTGGTAAATAGGAAGGAAGATTCTGTATTACGGCAATATCTTACAGAATCAGATGTAGAGGTGTTTCCCTGAACTGACCTGTATAGCTTCATGAAATATTTTAAAAGCGATGCAAATGCATAAATGCAAGCATGTTACCAGGCTGCAGTCGACACGCTTGGCATCAAAACTCAAACCCCACCCTCAACCGGATTCATGCATTATTGATCCGGTTATCGCACGTCAGCAAAATAATTAACTGAGTTTGCATGAATGTGAACTCTGTGTCATGATGATCACACAATGCACCTCAACAAGAAACATGGTTTGAGGAATCAGAAATGGCAAATGCATGCATGTAAAAGGACAGCCTTAAATGTTAGTGTTAATTACAGTAGCTAATGGTGCTTTTTAATTATTCCTCTAAGTTAGTGTGCATCGGAGCACGTTCATTTATCACCCATGACATGCTCAAAGGAGAGGTGACTTTGCAAGAAGGCCGAGATAGGAAATCTAACTCAAATCCTGCTTTGTCTGCTGGACATTTGAGCAAACCACACAATATAATGTGCACAATTTACTCCTGTTATTTATGCATGATCTACAGCTAATTCAGATAAAAACAATGCAAACTAAGTGTTGCAGAGCTGTTCCGGTCATCGGCTGCTCAAGGTTCTTTTTAAGGTCTTATCAAAGTCAACATGAGACTACATACTGGACGACTGATTCCTGACATATCCTGCCTGTATGTGTTTGAATGCGATCCACACAGTCACATCTACAATATTGCGCCACATTTTGCAGCACCGCTACCCTCCAAATGAACCCATGTTTTTTATAGCGCAACATCTGCAGTGTGCAGCATCAGCACACAATAACAGTGTTGTTCAAACAGATACACCCTTTATCAAATGGATCTGTTCATTAATGATCTCATCTCTTAGATAGCATAGCACGCACATGCATGACAAAGGACATATTCACCAGTGCCAATGTCATGCTAAAAGAAGTGATTCAGCGGTGGGTCATGCAATCTCATGCAATAACTCGTGCAAAAATCTCCCTAGTCTCTCAGCATCCTTCCTACAGAGAGAGATTATTCTGGGTCTTACCTGAAACTGTGCTGTCCATAGTGCTGCCGGAGGATGGATGGATGCTGAGCGAAGAGATGAACGGAGTGAAGCACTGAAGGAGTGTCGCACAGCGAGTGGTCCGTATTATCAGGGGAGGAATGATGGATGGGAGGTGGAGGGAGGGAGGGAGGAGGTGAAGGTGGAGAGGACGAGAGACGAAGAGAGAAATGGCATTGCTGACAAACCAGCAATTTTGTCAGATCAAGAGATAAATTGAGAAAAAAGAATAATAAAGTGATATTGTGCCGTTGTCTTGGAAACAAGCCAATTTTACTGCTCGCATACACCTTCGAAAACAACAAGTTATGCATATATTTAAGCGATCACACACTAAAAATATCCAAAGCACCAGTTTATAAGTCATTTGGGTTGAGAAAAGTTCTTGTAGCATTTGTTTGCTTGTTTTGATATTTTGTTGCATGTGCATTGTTACATTTTGGGTTGCTGTATCTGGTAAATGCTTCTAGATATCGTTGTCTATTTAAATAGTGTATTGTATGTCTTTGGTCCGGTCGATGAGGTTTTGAAGAAATCAATACATCATTGACAAGACTAAAGATGTATTGGGTTCAGTCGCACAACATTTGATCGCTTTTCCAATCAGCTATTGGTCTGAAACTGACACTTAAATGCATTAGACTGCTGGGATTTATGTAATGGATCAAGACTGTAAATTAAGATGGAATACAAGTAGAAAATTGTCACATGCAACAAATGGGGAAAAATGAAAAAAGTTAACTCAAGATAAATTCTCTAAAATTAAGTCTTACAATTTTGCTTAAAGAAACTTTTTTTTTTTCTTCAGAAAACATATTTAATATTTAAAACAAGACACACACAAAAAAATACTGCAAACACTTTTTTTTTGCATTGTAACACAGCGCTAATATTCTAGTTCCATTCCAGATCCACAGACGCACTATTACACAAGTCTTCATACACAATTCATGCCTCTGCTGAAGGCTTGCGTGCGAAGAGCGGCTTGCTGTCCTCAAACAACAGCACAGGGGAACAGCCAGATTCAAGCAGGTTTAGATCATCCGTCTCAAACACTCGTATACGCACTCGATGTTAAGACTCAGTGTTAGAGATCTGAACAACAAAAAAAACACTAAATATGAGCTACAGTACTAGTGACGTCTGCCTTAAACACCACTGATCAGCTGATTAAACACAAACTGGGAATGTCTGGTGATTTGGGTCTTAAAAGTATGTGCATTCAGAGCAGAGAGGAGCACATTTTGTGCAGCATAAGTTAACCGTCTCTCACACCCACACCACACACACACAACACACACCACACACACACACACACCACACACACCACCCCCACACACACACCACAACCCACACACACACACACAATATTCTGCAGCTGAAGCGAACGGTTGAAGTGTCCGAGGTCACAGATGTGATGCTTGCTGCTGTAATAACATTCATTGCATGAGCAGCGATTATTGATTCACCGTTGCCTTCATGCAAAATGCATTCAGCTTAGACAAAAGTAAATCAATAAAAGCCAGTCCTGACAGAATAAGGCATTTCCTGGATTTGAAAGGGTTGGGAAAACATCGTGATGATTAAACCGAGACACAATACTTTCATTTCCAACTCTGCTGTTTATTATAGAATTGGTTAGTAATTAGAAATTAGGTTTTGATTTGTTGGGACTTAAAAACAACGCCTCTTGAAACGCTGCATGAGGAATGTCTTCATTATGTTTAAATGACTGATTTAATCGGAAGGCATGATTTTAAAGAAGGTTTTAGCAGAGAACCTAAAAACTCATCAGAAAACAAAACTAGTGTCAGTTTAGCATAGAAATAGCTACAATGTCTGCAGCATAGATATCAAACTCTGAGTATCACTCAAATATAATATCATAACTTACATGAGGTATGATAACTGCATCCACTCTCTGATTTACAGAGAAAACACACGCTCTCTCTCTCTCTCTCTCTCACACACAACCCACACACTCTCGCTCTCTCTCTCACACACACACACACTCTCTCTCTCCTCACCACACACACACACATCTCTTTCTCTCTCCCTCTCACACACACACACAAACACACAATCTCTCGCTCTTCTTTTCCCCTTCCCTCCCCCCCCCACCCCCCAAACCCAACAAACACCCCACACACACCCACACTTCTCTCCTCACACACCCACACACACACCACACACACACCACAAACACACACACACTCTCTCCTCTCTCTCCACACACCACACACACACACACTTTTCCTCTCTCACACCCCACACACACACACACCAACACACACACGCACACACGCTCTCCCTCTCTCTCTCACACCCCCACACACACACACACAAAAACACACACTCTCTCTCTCTCTCTCTCTCCTCTCTCACACACACACACAAACTCACACACACAAACCTACTCTCCTCACGCACACTCCCACAGCTCTCTCTCTCCTCTCTCTCACACACACACCACACTTTCTCTCTCACACACCACACACACACCTTTCTTCTCTCTCCCACAACCACACTACACAACAGGGAGGCAATCCACACACACTTTTCCGCTCTCTCTCTCTCTTCTCGTCTCTCACACACACACACACTCTGTCACACACACACACACACTCTCTCTCTCACACCCACCCTCTCTCTCTCTCACTCACTCACACACACACACAACGTCACACACACACTCTCCTCTCTCTCACACACACACACACACACAACACACACCACACACACACCACACACACACACTCTCTCTCTCTCTATCTCTCACACAAACACAAGAACGCCAACCCACTCATCTCACACACACACACACCACACACACAACACACACACACACACCCACACACACTTTCTCCTCTCTCTCTCTTCTCTCTCTCTCTCTCTCACACACACCAACACACTCTGGTCACAGCCACTCTCTCTCTCTCTCTCTCTCTCACACACACACCCTCCTCTCTCACTCTCTCCCACAAACACACGTCACACACACACTCTCTCTCACACACTCTCTCTCTCCTCACCACACACACCCACACACACATCTACACACACACACCGACATCACACACACACTCTCTCTCCTCTGCTCGTCTCTCAACAAACACACGCCGACACACAACTCTCTCACACCCACAAACACACACACACCCACATTCTCTCTATGTGAGTTCTTTCTGTCTGGGTGGCCTTGACTTTTCGCGTATCACACATTTGACCATCCATTCAATGCCGTCATTCACGCCCTGCCTGAAAAACACAACCGAACAGAAAACACACATGGTATTAATACGCATCAAAACATTTACAGGAATACGTAATAAAGTAAAAACCAGTTAAAAATAATCAACGATGAATTATATGTAATAATTTTCATTTAGCATTAAATAACAAAATATACAGCAATATTTACCAAGATATACACTATCAGCCAAATGTTTGAAATAAGTCGTCTTCTGCTCACCATGGCTGCTGCATTTAATCAAAATACGGTAAAATTGTGAAATATTATTACAATCTAAATAACTGTTTTCTATTTGATATATTTTAAAATGCAATTTATTCAAATGATGGCAAAGCTGAATTTCAGCATCATTACTCCAGTCTTCAGTGTCACATGATCTTCAGAAATCAGTATAATATGCTGATTTGCTGCAGGAGAAACATTTTTGATTATTATCAATGCTGAAAACAGTTTTCGCTATTTGTGTGGCAACTTATTCTAAACTTGTGAAACTGCACATGCAAACCTCTGCGATGACTTCAGAGTCGTGACACGAATGAATCGCTGAAGCACAGCTTTGAGCTGAACTTATTTGCAGAAGTAAAATTCTCAATTCTGTCAGCATTATTATTACAAAGGTTTAAATCTGAAATGATATTAAAATATGTATTAATGCTCTCATACTTAAGATGTGAAGGAACAAGTGCAAAACTAGAATTGTGGTAATGCGTGAAAAACACTGCAATATTCATGATTCATTTTATACTGCCAACAAAATATCAAACATATAAAAACAATCGATAACACTTTACGTGAAGCCTTTATATATAATCCAATATTAAAATTAATTTTAGTGATACTGCTCATATATATACTGGTCCTGCGCGTTTCCGCCAAAATAAAAGTTGAGAAAAAGCAAGAACTCTTATCAACATTCATAAATGTTAGTATTGTAATTTTACTGTTGTTCTGTAAAATAAAATAAAAAGTAAGACAATAATGATAATAAGTATTACAACAGCTCTGTTTTAATACATTTATTATAGCATTCACACACAGTGTTCAGACTGGGATCTGTAATATTTCCTAATGTTTTAAAAGAAGTCTCTTCTCGCAAGGCTTTTATTTGTACAGTAAAAAATACATGCCTGATTGAAGAAGGGGGTCTGATGGCCAAAAATTATTTTATTAATTTTAAGTTAAATTGTGCTTTGTTGGTATAGTGTCTGCTAGAATGTTAAAATTTTCAGAGTTAAATATTTTTAAATTGTTGTTTTGTACTTGATTTTTATTCTTTGAAAAGCAAGACAAAACAGTAAAAAGCACATTTTGGCTTTTTAATTTATGCAACGGTGAAAAAAATTGGCAAAATACATGGGAAAAAAAACTCGAAAAACCGTGTTCGGTATTCGGCCCAGTGTTTCATTTTGTTCTGTTTCGGCCAAGGATTTTCATTTCGGTGCATCCCTAATTAATTACCCCTTTTAGAAAGTAAAATTCATTAACCACACGACAACCTCTATTGGAATGCATTTCCAATTTGGGTACTCTATTTAAGAAAAGATAAAAAGCATTACAAGGTGTATGCATTACACAAAGACTTCAAGTAAAGTGTTAGCAAATAATCTACACACAAGAGTTTTTTGTGCATTTCTCATAACTACAGCATCTTTTTCTGGAGTGCTTGAACGGAGCGGGGTTTCCACTTCCACACACAACACTGAATAATACATGAGTCAAACGAGGCCAGACGTACCCTGATAGAGCACTGCAGGGCTGCACCAGACAGTCTCTTTTACCGATTTTGGGAGCGCAGTCACTGAAAGCCGTTTTAATGTCGGACACAGACAGACAGTTCTGAAGAACAGAAGACAAGCAGGACTGTGTGAACTCAGTGTGGAAATAAAGGAGCACAGCACCACCTACAGACCACTGGGAGATGAACGTTATTGATACGTGATGGACTGATGATGCACACTTTTATAAGATGGTCTGGAGTTCATACCTCTATGTCCTGTTTGTTCGCCAGCACAAGAAGAGGAACTCCCTCCAAAACTTCACTGCTGATCATCTTCTCTGTACGACGGGAACATGAAGTCATTAGACACCGATTCAGGAAGAGACCAATTTTAAGACCAAGTAAAGAATAAACTGAAGGGAACACAATGCTTCAAACATGTCGTTTAAATGTAAATGTCTAGTGGGAATACAATTAGCAGCTCTTCAGAGTATGAAAACACAACTTCCAGCAGATCTCAATAACTTCTGAATGCACTGTAGCAGAAACATCTACTTAATTCAATTTTCATATTGCACTGACAGATATTTGTTCTTTACGTATAACTCAACTTTGTTAAATTTCTTAGATGCCATCTTTTTTTTTTTTTTTTGAAGTTAGATTTGAATAAAACGGACCACAACGGGAGATTTTTTATTAATTTTTTTTTGCAGTGCATGCAATAGTAATGCCATGACTTTATGAAAACTTTGATTTAAGGACCTTACTTTGTGAATGCTTGTTTTAATCTTTAATTTTAACTTGTAAACTACTAATGTTGTGTAAATTAATCATATTTATATATTAGTTATTTCTAATACATTATAATATAATATAATGCAGTCCGATTAAACAAGCCTGCATTTCATATGAAGGACGACCTATTTTTGTGCACATTATAACAGTGTTTATATTCTTTATTTTTTACTAGCAGCCAGATTATGACTCTCCTGCTTCTCAAAGATGTGACCAGAAAAAGGAGACATAATATCATGGATTTGATGCTTGTACGGGTTTGAACTGATCCCTCGTTGCAGTAAAACTCACCGAAAGCGTTCTTCGATTCGCCCAGTCGCTCCTCATCGGTGGAGTCGATGACATAAATGACACCATGAGATTCTGCATAGTACTGAAACAGATAAAACATGATAAATAACACATTAGAAAGAGATGTTCAATGCATTCACAATGCATCAAGCTTTTAAAGGTGACATATCATGAAAGTCTGACTTTTCCAGGTTTTAAGTGCTATAATCAGGTCCCCGGTGCATCTCCCAACCAAGGAAACGTGAAAAAGATTAACCCAGTAACTTTGTTTAGGCAAGCCTTTTTCTGCAAGCGTCTGAGAAAAAATCACTCCCTTGGTGACGTGGCAAAGGGATCTCATTATAATATCACCGCCCCTTAATCTGCAAATTTCCACCCACGGCGCCATCATTTTGATATCGCAAGCGACAATGGTGTACTAGTTCTAATGCCATGGCGAAAGTTTGAGCAAAGCATGTTAACTGTTCTGTCTTTGGCTGCACATACGAGCACAGAACAATGTTTAGAGTCCCAGCCTCAGAGAAGACGAGAGAGCATTGGATTTACTGTATATTGCTGCTGCCACACAGATCTACAATAAACATGCGATTTATTTCCCAGCTGTTTACCTTCACAGACATAACCCACTGTTTTTGTAACTCATGTGTGTTTTTAAGGTAAACTTGTGTGTGAATGAGAACTTAGTTTAGTGCTCACATGCTGCGACAGCCGCTTTCTGTCCGTGTGCTGCGGTTGTGTTCACTCAGAAAACCATATCAGAAGTTTAAACTCGTATGGTATAAAACGCATGATTTCAGCACGATAAAAAAGATAATCAGAACCAAAACATGTTTTTAGCAAGTCCAAGCTATAATGGCGCAGCTCTATTCTGGAAAAGGGGGCAGGGAGCAGCAGCTAATTTGCATTTAAAGAGACAGGCACGAAAAAACGCATTTTTCTGCTTCCACTCAAAATTGGCATTTTCAAAATTATTTAATAAATTATCTGTGGGGTATTTTGATCTGAAACTTCACAGACACATTCTGGGACACCAGAGACTTATATTACATAATGTAAAAATGGGCATAATATGTCTCCTTTTTAAGCTTTAACAAGCTCTCCAAAGCAACGGACAGCAGCAGGATCAAGTTAGTGAATTGTGCGTCACTTAATCCACAATGACTGCAGCTCTCTTGTCCTCCAAGCTCCCACCCCATCAGTACGAGCTTTTTCCCACATCAGGGTGCCCAGACTGAAACATGACAAGACGAACTGATTAACCCTCTGGTGGTGTTCGGTCATTTTAGATCGAAAAAAAAATAAAATAAAAATGCTACTTCACCAGAATGGTACAAAACTCGATGACTTTTACGGCTGTCGCTATGTGACCACAAAAAATAAATAAATACAAAATCAAGTGGACTTGATTCAAAAAAGCTAAATGGTCGTAAAAAAAAAAAAGCATTTTTAGCAAAAATAAAAAATGACCGCCATTGGAAATGAATGGGAAATATGCAAAAATACACAGAAAAACAGTGTACGGCAATGAAGGGGTGGCACTCTAAAATATCAAAATATAAACCTTAATAGAAAAATGAATGCAAAAACTAACCTTTCAAACCAAAAAAATCTAAACCGTTACAAAAAGTTGTATTTGAGAATGTCTAAATATATACCCAAATCCACAACTTAATAAAAATAAGTATTTATGTCTAAAAACAACTATAAGCCTTTTATATAGAGCTTTATAGGAATCTAGTGGCGAAACCATTGGAATTGCATGTTTTTCTTTTTTTACTCCCACTTATCTGCCTTCAAAAACTGATTTGAAAGGCATCGTCTCTATTTTAACAAGAAATGCTGCCATAATCGAAAAGTAATAGAACAATATCAGAAATCTGTATTACTTTCAATGGGAAAAAAATTGATCATAATTATTGCATTAAAAAAAAAAAAAATTCTCTCAAAATACAAAATATTATTGAACAAAAATATATTACTGAAAATAAAAAAAGATGACATTACTCACTGTTCAGGCCGACTGTAGTTGTGATCTTCGAAAGGTTCATGCCCTTGTAGTTTCTGCTGAATTTTGTTTTTGTTTGTTCCAGAAAAGTCTAAAATATTCAACACATCAAGTGAGCCATCAACATAAAAACCTCACTTCTAGGCATCATACTTAGTGTGGCTCTAAATGAAACAATGAAACAGATGCATTATAAAAGCAAACCCTAGTGTGCTACCTAACCAGTGAGCATTTTAGTCTACCTTTAGCGAAGGAGGAGTTAACTATTCATTACTAGTCTTACCGTTTTTCCAGCATTGTCCAGACCGAGGATCAGGACGCAATACTCGTCCTTTTGAAACATATATTTGTAGAGACCCGATAATAAAGTGTACATCCTCAATAACAGACTAACACTTCCTGGAAGCTGTCAGTGATTTGTGGTGCATTGTGGGAAATGTAGTTTTGAAAATGGAACAATATTGTGATATTGTGAATTTTACACTGTTCCGGTTTGCTTTTTTACTATAAGAAAAATCTTCTAAAAATGTAAAGACATTTAGTTTACTGTGTTAAAATCTAATGTTTATTTTTAGCTAACTATAATAATAACCCTTTCCCTTTGCACCATGGAAAGTCTGTTTGTTTTGTAAAATAATACAAAAATAAAATAATTTTAAACTTAAATTATAAATAAATAAAAAAGCCTTAAACAAAGCTATTTTTTTTTTAGAACAATACCTTTTTATTTTTGCATTGTGATATTTTTACACTTATTTTTCTTATAGATTTAAATTAGGCTTAATTTTCTTTAAATGAATAAGAACTATACAAAAAAATACACACACACATCTGCGTCATTCATCACTCTTTCCTGTTCTCTGCTCTATCCCCATCATCATTCACACAATCTCTCGTCGTAGCCTCCACACCACACACACCGACCGTCTTGCACACAACGTACTACACACTCTCTTCTCTAACCCACACACGCTCTTTCACAACACCAACCCATCACACAGCTCTCTCTAAACACAAACGCGCACACACTCTCTCGATCTCACACAGCACACTCGGCTTTCTCTCACACACAACTCTCTTTCCACACCAAACACACACAAACACCTCTTCTCACACTACAAACACTCTCACACTCTCTCTCTCACACACACACAGCACTCTCCTCTCTCTCGCTACAAAAAACACAGTCACATCTCCTCTCTCGTCTC
>JADLZN010001488.1:0-87500 GCA_018155175.1 Sinocyclocheilus anophthalmus | reverse complement strand
GCAGAAAAAGGACTGCCTTTCTCTTAAGACACTCAGCATCCATTCAACGCATCTGGGACCTTCGGACCCTTCCGGCAACATCCGGCTCCATTCACACAGAGCACAGCAGGTCATCTGCGTTCACAGTCCTCATCAGTTTATCACGCTTTACATGACACGATGCCCCGCCCACATCTGATCCTGACATTGCAGGTCATGCTAAATGTGATGTTTTATTTCACACTCATGTTCTTCATGCATATATTCATGTGTAAGTGCAAGATTTATGTGCATAATTACACTTCAAGAGGCAGCTAATAGACCAATTCCATTACATACACGACAAGATTCCACTTTCACCATACATTAATGCAATAATAAACCCACAAAAACATATCACCTGATACTGCCAAAAATACGTGGCATTACACAAACATGAAAAGATGACTCCAGGCTGTTTTGCATTCAATATGAAGTGAAATGCATTGCAATAATTGCACTCAAACCGTGTGAGATTGCTTTAAAAGGGGTTGATTCGCTTTAGAGCATTCACATATAAATCAACATTCTTGCAAACCGCTCTCTGATCAAATATGCAGTTCGTTTGTTTCTGAAGAGCAGCAGGTACATTTTTTTTTCATAAAAGAAGTAATAGCTGTAAGTGACCCGGTCATGAACAAAATGGACCAAATGAGATCTGAGGCCAGTTTTAAGGGCAGAAACAATGTAGATAAAGAAGAAAAGACTTATGCACTCATCTAAAGATGGCAGACGTGGACAACCTGGTTTCTGAGAAGCACCAGAGACAATGTGATTACAAAGAAATCTGGGATCTTTTTAACTTCTTTGTGTTGTTAGTTTGATTGTTTTAAGGCCAGACACTTCAGGCAAAACCATTGTGTTGTCATGCACAGGTCAATGTTGAGATTTTGGACTATTTTGCTTTCATAACTTGACTTAGGTTAGTGGAAAGAAAACATCCAAAATACACTTGTTTAACTTTATCAATTTGCATCTGCATTCCAACCTCAATACATATTTTTAAACGCTATGAGTTATTTTCGTCACTTCAGCAGCACTTATTCCTATCTATATTCTGAATGTTTTTACAGAGTTTTTTTTGTTCCTATATCATTTATATAAAATTTTATACCAAAAACATGGTGAAAATGTTTTTTTTTCTTGCTGTTGACAGTATTTTCTGATTTACGGAGTGATAAACAGAGATCTAAAATATTTAATGAAATGATGTTCAGATTTCTGTTCTGGAAATGTATGCAAATTAGTGCATATTTAATTCTAGAATGCCTCATTTGCATATTTAAACAAGAAAACTTGTAATTCAAAACAACTCTTAATATACTGTGATTAATCAATTGGGGAAATATGGTATATGATATCTATTCACTTGTGATGTTTAACCTAAGAAAACACGACTTAGTAGTATTAATGTAGTGCGATTACTTTTTGATTAATTTTAGATGACTTTTGACCTAACTCATTTATCACATAGAATTGAAAGGAATTATTGTGTACCATATTGATAAAAAAATAAATAAAAAATTATGAAATGCTTTAGACAATACAGCAGGGTTTCCCAACTGTTAATAGCGGTTAGGGCATTTAGAAAGGAAATTGTAAAGAAAGAAAGAATCGGGGTGGCAATCGATAAATGATTAATATTACTGCCATTGTGTGAATAATATGTGATCATGTAATCTATAAAAAAGTAACTGTAGTCTGATTTTACGCATTATAAAATGTAGTGTAATCTAATTACAAGTACTTTATTTTGGAATCTGATTACATAATCCAGATCACATGTAATCAGTTACTAGCAGCACACTGTTATATATCTCTAACTTATCGGCAAAAGATAATAGACAACCAATAAACTAGAAAGCTGTAGTCGGAAGGGATTTGATTGGAAAAGCAGCATCAACATGAACGGTCGAATCCCCCCGTTATTAGTGATGAGAGATATCATAGATGAACATGAATGACACCAGATCTGCACTTCTGATATACAAAGTTTATTTACATTTGCCCATGGTTCATGGATATGAGTGACTACACGACGGATATGCTCATAAATAATCAAAAGTATATAGATAGGGCATTCAGCGGTTAAAACATGCGGCAAGCCATTTACTTTTCTTGAGAAGAAAAATAAAAGACAACAGTGCTCATCATTTGTGAAAAACAGCAGTCGTGGATTTGATCCGAGACCGTGGAGTAAACGTAGGCGTGATGATAAAATGACATTAGCTAAAGCTGTAAAACAACAGTTCTGTCGATGTGAATCGCATAAGTGTCACTTACCACACATAGACAAGAAACGTAAGGCTTGTGGGATGTGTGACATGCACGGGCCGCGTAGTACCACAAACTTTCCTTCCACTGGATTCATGTGATTTTCTACAGAAGAATATGGAAGGCCGTTCCTGCCACAAAGGTACATCTGACTTTTTATCTCACAGCTCTGAGAAGAAGAGTCTGAAGTGTGAGATATAAGTTCACAGTTGCGAGAAAATAATTTTTAATTTTGTGGTGGGGAAAAAAGAAAAGAAAAAAGAAACAAAACCGAATTGCAAGAAAGTCAGAATTCTGAGTTTATATCTTGCAGTTCTAATCTTTTTCTCAGAATTATGGGGGAAAACATCATATAACTTACAATTAAAAAAACTTACAATACAATCAAAAAAGAATTGTGACACAAAAAGTTGTAATTATCTTTTTTATTTTTTATTTCCATGACAGAAAAAAACATAATTGCAAGATATAAACTCAGAATTCTGACTTTTTCTCATAAATCTGAACTTAATATATAAAAATAATAATTGCGAGATAAAACTCTGAATTGCAAGATATATCCTGAATATGAGATATGCACTCAGAATTGTGAGATATAAACAAAAAATTGTAAGAAAAAATTGTGAGAAAACTCAGAATTACAAGATATAAACTCAGAATTGTGGGACAAACTCCAAATTATGAGATATGAAATCAGAATTATGATATAAACACAGAATTACAAGATATAATTTGAGACATTAAATTCAAACTCAGAATTACGAGATATAAAATCAGAATTATGAGATATAAACAAATAATTATGAGATATAAACACATAATTATGAGATATAAACAAATAATTATGAGATATAAACACATAATTATGAGATATAAACAAATAATTATGAGATATAAAATCAGAATTATGATATAAACACAGAATTACAAGATATAATTTGACACATTAAATTCAAACTCAGAATTACGAGATATAAAATCATAATTGTGAGATAAAAACTCATTACGGTGAGATATAAACTCATAATTGTGAGATATAAACTCAGAATTGAGATATAAACTCAGAATTATGAGATATAAACAAATAATTATGAGATATAAACTCAGAATTGTGGGACGAACTTAAAATTATGAGATATAAAATCAGAATTATGAGAAACAAAACAAAGAATTATGAGGATATAACAAGAATTATGAGTATAAACAAATAATTAGGCGATATAACTCGGAATTGTGGGACCAAACTCAAAATTATGAGAGTAAATCAGAATTATGATATAAAACAACAGAATTACAAGTATTAATTGAGACATAAATCAAACATTAAGAAATTACGAGTTAAAATCAGAATTCTGAGATATAAAACAAAGAATTCTGAGATATAAACTCCATTATGAGTTAAAACGGATATTGTGGGACGAACTTAAAAATTATGAGAATAACAGACTTATCAGATATAAACTCAGAATTGTGGGACGAACTTAAAATTATGAGATATAAAATCAGAATTATGATATAAACACAGAATTACAAGATATAATTTGAGACATTAAATTCAAACTCAGAAATACGAGATATAAACAAAGAATTATGAGATATAAAATCAGAATTATGAGATATAAACACAGAATTACAAGATATAAACAGAATTGTGAGATATAAACAAAATTGTGAGATATAAACTCAGAATCTGGACAAACTCAAAATTAGGAGTGAAATCAGAATTATAAATAAACATAATTGTGAGATATAAACTCAGAATTATTAGATATAAACTCAGAATTGTTAAATATAAGCTCATAATTATGAGATATAAAATCAGAATTGCGGGACAAACTCAAAATTATGAGATATGAAATCAGAATTATAAGATATAAACAAAGAATTATGAGATATAAAATCAGAATTATGAGATATAAACACAGAATTATGAGATATAAACTCAGAATTAAGATATAAACTCAGAATTATGATCTAAACACGACTTGAAAAGATTATTGAGACATTAAATTCAAACTCAGAATTGTGAGATATAAATTCAGATTTGTGAGATATAAACTCAGAATTGTGGGACAAACTCAAAATTATGAGATATGAAATCAGAATTATAAGATATAAACAAAGAAATTGTGAGATATAAACTCAGAATTGTGGGACAAACTCAAAATTATGAGATATAAAATCAGAATTATGATATAAACAGAATTACAAGATATAATTTGAGACATTAAATTCAAACTCAGAATTTCGAGATATAAACAAATAATTATCAGATATAAACTCAGAATTGCGGGACAAACTCAAAATTATGAGATATGAAATCAGAATTATAAGATATAAACAAAGAATTATGAGATATAAAATCAGAATTGCGGGACAAACTCAAAATTATGAGATATGAAATCAGAATTATGAGATATAAACAAAGAATTATGAGATATAAACAAAGAATTATGAGATATAAACAAAGAATTATGAGATATAAACAAAGAATTATGAGATATAAACTCAGAATTATGAGATATAAACTCACAATTGTGAGTTATAAAGTTAGAATTGCAAGATATAAACTCAGAATGATGAGATATATACTTAGAATTATGAGATATAAACTCAGAATAGTGGGATGAACTTAAAATTATGAGATATGAAATCAGAATTATGATATAAACTCAAAATTGAGATATAAACTCAAAATTGAGATATAAACTCAGAATTACGAGATATAAAAGCAGAATTATGAGATATAAACAAATAATTATGAGATATAAACAAATAATTATGATATAAACAAATAATTATGAGATATAAACTCAGAATTATGAGATATAAACTCAAACTCAGAAGTACAAGATATAAACTAAGAATTGTGGGACAAACTAAAAATTATGAGATATAAACAGAATTATGAGATATAAACAGAATTATGAGATATAAACAGAATTATGAGATATAAACAGAATTATGAGATATAAACAGAATTATGAGATATAAACAGAATTATGAGATATAAACAGAATTAAGAGATATAAACAGAATTATGAGATATAAACTCAGAATTATGAGAAAACTCAGAATTGTGGGACAAACTCAAAATTACTAGATGTAAACTCATAATTATGAGATATAAACTCAAACTCATAATTATGAGATATAAAATCAGAATTGCAAGTAAAAAGGTCAGAATTGTGAAATAAAAAGTCACAAATACCTTTCTTATTTTTTATTTCGTGGCGGAAACAGACTTTCATAGATGGCGAATAATGCGGTCAACCTGGTTTCTGAGAAGCACCAAGCTAAGATTTCTTCCTCAAATCTGCGTTTAACATTCAAAAAGCAAAACATTTGGTCTGTGATGATCATATTGAGTACATTTTGGGAGTAAAAGCAAGACTAGCAACTTTCTTGTTAAAAAGACCATGACTTTTCAAGTGAATGCAAGTAGTGCTGGTCGTTCTGGTGAGGCTAATTGACCGAGTAAGTCTTGCTGGTTAGACTAATTTAAAATACTGGTGGTGCAGAGCCACTAATACCACAAACCCGTCTGACAGATTCTTGTGCCACAGAAGCTGGTTGTGTTCGTCTGTTTGTGTAGATCTACAAAGTACGTGAAAGTTGTGAGTCTGTACAATGAAAACAAAACGACAGCATTTAGAAATACATTCACAAGCATTTCAGAACCAAACATTTACACACAACAGGAACAAAACGGACAGCGTTATAAAAGATGCCAAAGGCAATTTAGCAAAATACAGTAGATTCTTTGGAAAACAAAGTGAAATCAAGCAAGGCAGCTGTGACGATATTCAACTCAAAACACAGACTCACTGGGACTGAATGAGCAGAACTCAACCGTCCCTTACAAACAAGTACTGTGGTGTTACCGTAGTACAGTGACGGCAGAGAATACCATATTCATGTAGCATGGTATTTACATGGTAAGCGAGGTACTTCAGAACTGCCACATGACTCAACTGAACCAATGACTTACATCTATATGTCTCCGTTAGGCTAAATGATGTTCAGTGGTCATTTACCACAGTATTCTGACTGTACATTATGTAATTATTGTATGCTATATGAATCCAGGACGTAATTCTGCTGCTTTTGCTGAATTCTGCATTCAAATCGGGAAGACCGGGGCTAGCTGTCACATGGCAAAAAGGGTTTGTTGAAATACACTTGTTGGTTTTTCACTGTGTTTTTATTTAATATAGTATTACATATTTCAAACAAAGGTATTTTAATAACAAATCACTATCAGCAGGAGGCTCCCCTTTTAATTATACCATATATTGTGACAACATGCCCCACTATACCGTACACTGTAAAAAAAGATCTGTTTTACAACAAAAAATACTTTTTCTACTTCAAAACTTCACATTTAAGTCCATTTTAATGTCATTATTTGTGAAACATACTAGCAATTTCTGAGTTAAAATGGTTACATTTCAAAGCTCAATTTTTCAGCAAACGCATGAACTGATAAAATGTAAACATTGCATGCAATGCAAGTCTCTTTGGATAAAAGCATTTTCCAAATGCATGAACGTAAATTAACTATTTTTCCTGAGCAATAGCGTTTTGTAATCAAGACTTTCAGGATTTTGTCTGTAAAGAAATCAACCCACCATAAAACATATTCACTGTGTGACAACTAGCCCCGGTCTCCCCCATCTATCCAGCACAAGCAGCAGATGAACAGCATTAAAGGGAGCGTTAGAGAAAGACTGGCGACTGATACGGAAGTAACGTGATGATGTAAACCAACTGTCCTCTTTGGAGAAGTGCAGTCTGCCTGTGTGAAGTGCTGTCGAACAGATAAAGATGATTTCTGCAGGAAACATACGTTAAATCCGGTCAGCCGTCCGGTCTCGATACAGACATTTTTGTTCAGTATGGTTTCAACCAATAAAACAAACAATAAAAGGCAACAGAACATCAATTACATCAGAACAAGGCAAAACGACACGGTGCATTTCTCATGTGCTCTCAGAAAATGAGTGCATTCAAAAGAGTAGTTCTTCTTGTTTCATGAGTGAGTAACAGAAGAGGAAACTAAACGGTTAGTTCATGTTTAACTTCATACTACATCAGGCCCTCATGTTTTCTGATGTATTAGAAAATGAGATGATTTTATATGTATGCTGAATGATTGTGAAGCAGAATATTAAACGGATACTTTTGTTGTTACAGAAATAGTTTTAGAAATTGCTTTGGAAGGTTTAGTATCTTTAAGAAATGTATTTCAAGAAGCTGTTAATTTGCAGTATGAAATTAACTTCAAATATCCATTCTTTCTAAATATTCCTAAATTACTGACATGCAAATGATTAATCCAGGGAGTATTAAAAACTGTAAACTTGAGAGAAAGTGATATTTTATATTTCATATGTGCACTTGACGTGAATTTCCTAACTGTGGTAGTTAATTAAGGGAATACTGTGATCAACATTAATGGTTTAGAGACGTTTTAAAACTCACAAGCTGTCGTGAAGTACATTCACAAGCGAACATGGACGACATGGTACTACAGAGACATGATTTAAAAGGATAGTTCACCCTAAAATCTCAATTCTCTCATCATTTACTCGCCCTCATGTCATTTATCAGCAAATAACGACTTACATTTCACTGATTTCATAACTTCAGAAGACTTGCAATATGGTGCTAAGTCAAATAAACAATCTTTTTATAAACTAGACTTCCTGAAGCAATGCTAAGGTTATGGTTCGAATAATCGAATCCCAGGGAAAGCAAGAACTTATACAACATGCGTTTGAATGTAGGGCTGCACAATGAATTGTATTTTAATCGTGATCACGATTTCTGCTTATCCTGATTTATTTGTGATATTTCTCTGCTGGTTATTTATCCAGAAAACATTGTATTTTAATTTGGCATTTGTGCTTTCTTTGCCTGGTAACTATGTTGCGGTTTGCTGTGACTAAATCTAATATATATTATATATATATATATATATATGGGTTTGATCGCAGATTTAATCACAACATATTTTAAATATATGCCAAATATATGTTGTAAACAGTGAAGCTCAATAAAACATTTTTAAAATTGAAAATATATTTAGTTTCAACCTTCAAATACTAAAATATATTTAATGGGAAAGAAAATACATATCCACTCTCACAGTAGCCTACATTTAGGGTTTATTCATTATTTAATTTTATTCAAACGTTATACGTTCACATGTGTTATAGACAACAAATCAAGTTTTTCTTCAAATGTGACATATGTGAATGTATTTTTGGATTGAAATATATGGAGGGCAAATATATTTTTAAATGCTTTAAAAAATATATATATATAGATATACATTTACCATATTTAAATGGTTCAAGAAATATATACAAAAAGCCAAAAATATATTGGTAGAACATGATTTACATAATATATTTGAAACAATTTATTATTTTGGTCATTTTGGATATTGAAAAAACCTAAAACAAATATATATATATACTGTATATATTTGGGAACCATGCGATTTTATGATCTCTTGGTTTGTGAGAGCGCAATAATTCTGATGAAATGTAAAAAAGAAAAAAAAACTAAAATGACAATCATTATTAATAATAATTAATGATTATATTTTTTGAGCAAAATAATCGTGATTAACCGTTTAAGCTTTATTGTGCAGCCCTAGTGTCGCTTTGAATAAAAGCATCTGCCAAATGCATAAATGTACCCTATTTATATGATTTTTTTATGGTGCTTTTGTGTAGTTTTGGTCCTTTTTGGAGCTTGACAGATGCCAAAACTGTTCTTGTTTGAAAAAATATTTCTCGAAATATCTTCTTTCTATGTTGCACGGAAGAAAGTAAGTCATACCGTCTGGTGTGACATGAGCGTGAGTAAATAACGACAGGATGCTGGCGATATTCTTGAGTGAACGATCGCTTTAACTAGCTGACGATGTGAAATCCATGAGACGATCTTAAAGACGCAAACGCACCACATATGAAATACTAAAGTCTCTCCCAGTGTCTCTCACGTTAAAATCCATCCTTCTCCAGACACGAGCTGATGGATAAGCAAGTGCTCGGCTCCCGGAAGCCACTGCATTGCATCTTCACTGCGTCTCGCCGTTTCCGCGGTTTCTTCTGCCCGAGGCGCGCGTTTGGCTCCAGAATCTGGTCGAATCCTAGCTTTGCGAGGTTTACTTCGGGCCGGACCATCCTCTGTCTGCGTAGGCGCCGTCTCCGGTGGCGGAGTGTGGCGACAGGGCACACAGATCGGAGTCCGTGTCCGACTCGCCCTCGGCGATGTATGGCCTGACTTTAGAGCAGCGCGACACGCCGCTGAAGTAGGGGTTGTTGAGGAAGTCCAGGTTCTCTTTGGACTGCGAGATGCTGAAGCCGCTGAAGGAGCGCTCCAGTTCCTCGTGGTCCACTGAGGGGATGGATATGGACGTGTCGCTCTCGGCTCCGGCCTGCTGCTGGGAAAGAGCCAGCGGGTGTCCACCTTTGCCTCGTGACGTGTGATGCTGTCCCGCCCCGCGAGAGCCTCCGTTGTGGCCGGCGGACGAGCGCTCGTGGGCCGGAGGCGGCGGGATGCGCACTAGCGACGGGTCAGCCGTGGGTGACGTTCCTTGCGTGGGTTCGGGGCGGCTGTGAAGGTGCCAGGACGTGGAGGGTGGGCAGTGGTGGTTGACGCAGGTCGACGGCGGCGGGTCGAAGTTCTTCTGGCCTGCTGAGCTGTTGGAGCGGATGATTTTGGTGAGGGAGCCGCTCTTCTCCATGTGCTCCACCGGACTGTGGTACGGCGGCGCCGGCTCCGGCTCCTTAGAGGCGAAGTATGCATCCGTCTCGGACTGCGGGATGCCCATGCGCTGGATGTAGATGTTGACTAGGAAATCCAGCTTCCTCTCCATTGACATCACCTAAAAAAAGAGGATTATAAAGCGGATAGTTCCGGTGCTTGTCTCTGATTGGCTGAACCGCGTTCGAAGCTGTTTTAAATTACGCTACAAAGTAACATACACCTTGTTTACTTTGTCTGTTGCTCGGCAACCACTTTGTTGCAACCACAACTGATTCTGAGGCGCTACATTGTTTGGTGGAAGAATCACATTAGAGTTCAGGTAAAACAAAATTAACAAAAATTAGTCTTTGAACTTATGTACTACTCATGGATGAATAAAACTTTTAGCAGCATTTTTTGGGGGATAAAAATAATGCTGACTCAACTGATAATTGATTGAATCAGGAGAATATGCTAATTTTGTCCAATGAAATCCTCGCTAGAATCATTATTTGTTTTGTTTTTTCATATGTAGTTCTTATTAATATTAAATCAAATTAAAAATTAATATTACATTTATTTTAGGATAAAGAAAGTATAGCAGCCTGGTGAATTTCCCAAAGAATATCCAAATATAAATAGCTCAATTGGAAGCTAATTTCTATCCATAAAATAAATATTTCAGTTATGATAAAAATAATTCACATTTTATTTATGATTTAAAAAATGAATTCAATACATAAATATATAGCAAACATATCAATATATAACAAACATTTTAGTTATGATTAAAATGAATTTTTTTTTTAAATTTAAAATGATTTCAATTTATAAAATAAACATTTTAAACACGATAAAAACATTATTCAACATATAACAAGCATTTTACTGTATCTAAAAAAATTATTAAATACATAAACATTTTAGTTATGTATAAATCTCATTACTAATATGTTTTTTGATGAAGAAAAAATTTAATTTTTTCAGAGTTTATTTATTTTAAGAATGTATTTATTAAGAAACAAGAATAAACATATATCGTTATTCTTATATAATCATATATAATAATGATCATATAATTACCTTCATCTATAAACTTATATTAGAAACTACCACTTAATATGTAATCCTCTCTAATAATAATCTGTTAAATAAATATGCACATAAACAAACAAATAAATAAACAAAAAGTTATAGTAGATGAGCTTTCTGCAAGCGATAATCAGTAAATATAGAGGTTTACTGAAAGCAGGGCTGAGCATAATTAATGAACAGACAGACAGGCATCAGTGGACGTGATTTATTTCATCTCTTAGCGATGTGACTGACCTGTTTCTCCACTTTCCCAAGCCGTCCCATCATGCTGGGGTCTTCTGGCAGCTCTGCATCCGTGGCTCCTTTCGGACGATCCTTGTCTGTGACTGAAGGACCCCGACCAACAATCTGATCCACTCTAACAATCAATTAGAGACATGAAACATCTAGAATAAAAACTTCACGACTCAACAGAGTCAAACTGTAAGTGTTTTCTGCAACAACAAAAAAAAAAAATGTTTTAGGAGAAAATATTTCAACCAGTAATTCATTATAAATTAAACATGGAACAAAACACAGAAACAGAAATACACCTGCTCATATTTACCAGAATTTG
This sequence comes from Sinocyclocheilus anophthalmus, assembly GCA_018155175.1. NCBI lineage: Eukaryota > Metazoa > Chordata > Actinopteri > Cypriniformes > Cyprinidae > Sinocyclocheilus > Sinocyclocheilus anophthalmus. The sequence goes on along the minus strand of JADLZN010001488.1, from coordinate 75,793 downwards.
TAAATAATAGACAAATTATATAATTTTAGTATAAACTTTAGTAAAATTTATTAAATAGTACATAAAATGTAATCATTTTATTTTATTATTATCTATTATAAACTCAGACATATATATATAATTAAGAATATTATAAAAGTCTATATATATCTAATTAATATAATGTTATTAGAATTTTTTGATACAAAACACATAACAAAATATATTTTCTAACGGTTCATGTTACTCAAAACAACATTTTTGTTATACTTGATTTTAAAATATAAATATATATTTATAAATATAGAAATCATAATAAATATAAATTTGTTATATGACTAGAATCAACCATTGACATTTATCAATTTTTTTTGTTAAATTTGGTTTATAATACATATATATTTATAAATAATCATATAATACATCAAGTATATATACCACCCTAATAAATTTACATTTATCACCTTTTTTTGTTCAATTGTTTAAAAATAATAAATATATATTTATAAATATATAAATAATAATAAATATAAATTATTATATGACATACACTGCATACATATTGTCATTTATCACATTTTTAGTTATAATTGATTTAAAAATAATAAATATATATTTATAAATATATAAATAATAATAAATATCAATTATTACAGGACATATAATACATGCAAAATTGTTAATCACATTATTTATCCGAACTGTTATAATAATAACATTCATATCAAAGATGTACAAATTCTTAACTTTAAGGAATAATAAAACATGTATTCTATCGTAAAGCACAAAGCAGTGTAAATCAACCAATGCATGCAGAGGGAGGGATATGATAATGAGGGGGCGTGTCCACACGCAGACAGACAGAGATGATTGGACAGAAAGAGTCAGGCCCTCCAGACGGACGTTTTCTGTTGATATTTGCCACTTTTGAACAATGTGTCGATGTGAAATCCCATCTTTAGTTGCATATTACAGTATTAGCCGCACATTTGACACATTATCCAAAGCTGATGGACTACACTAGCAGGGGTGCGTCTGATCTAAATACGGCATCGGATGTGTTGTTTGGCTGCTTTAAAAAAAAAAAAAGAAGATCGGTGGGAATCAAGCATGAAGAAAAAATACTGTGCATCATGTGGCATGCCTGAAAAATGCATGCATACGCAAAAACAGCGATGCTAAATGAAAAAAATGCATCTCCATTTGCTGCCGCAACTCTTTATTTCCACACAGTGCGGTGCAGGCAAACTAGCTTAACCAGTTTTAGTTCAGATACATGACTAGTAACTCACCGAAATGTGATATTCGGTTCCCCTCGACTAAACGTCTCTACAAAACGCTTCGGTCACAGCAAAGCAAGGTCATGGAGTGAATTAGAAAGAAGCCGCCCGGGGCGTTCAAGCTCGATGCAATAATAGACTCGTTTGTTTAGGTAGCTCAGTTTCTACTAGCCATGTAGTCTGAAGCAGAAGCAGGTTTCTTGGTTGGTCTCTGGAGCGAGAGAGCTCTAACGCAGGCCCGGGATCCTAACCTAGAAGACAACTGGGGCGACTCTGTGGTTCCTTTGGTTGAGCACTTCTTTTGGCGAGGGGTGCCGGGACCCGGAGGACCCAATATCATATCTAACCTGGCAAAGCAAATAGAGTAGAGGACAGGAGAATGCAGAGAGACGTGACACGAGCGGCGCAAACCCAAACCAACAACAACAACAAACCCTCCAAATATATTCCAGATATACTTCATGGAGTTCATTACCATGAAAAGCTCTCGCACTTGCTGTCAGCGATCATCGTGTGATGAAAGTATGCCAGTAATGTGTGCTTATTTATAAGCAGCAATGTATTTACATGTCAAATCATAACCACATTTATTTATTCATACATACAGGAGGACTGGCCTAAAACAAGACGGATGTAACTGTGTTGGATTACTTTAATAGGTAGGCAGCAGTTTTCAATGATGATGATTTCGGTTTCATGGCTTTAAAAATCTATTTTCAATCAAACTTTCATTTAATGACAAGTTCAATCAAAATGTATATGAATAAACAATAAAATATAAACTATATAAATTATAAATATAAACAATGATAATGTTGATTTCATATAGCATCGAGAAACGTTATTAGTGTCCGGCGAAGTTACAATAAAAAATTTAAATAAATAATGAAATATATCATAAAATAAAATATATATATTTTAAAAATATTTGAGCTTATCAACCCAATAACATATTTTTATTGTAATTTTTTTTTGCCGTTTTAAAATGTCAATTTAATAGGATAGATTTTATCGTAATGCTATTTATATTTATAATTCTATTATAGTAGATAACAACGACATTTTTAAATATTGTATCTAATAAAATATAATACAATTTTTCATTACATCTTTAGAGTACAAATCTTTATAAACATATATTTACATAAATATTTTTACAAATACGAATTTCAGAATCATGACTATCATGTTTTCTCTGATTTTATTTGAATAAAATATAAAATATTTTCCTTAGGTGTGCAAATCTTACATATATTTTCACATTTATGTTTCAAATTTATATTAAGTTAATTTTTTGTTTGTTTGTTTTACAAACACCACACACCATTTCAGCACATTTTCTTTGGGTTTTATGATTTACTTGCCTTTTTTTTAGAATTTGTGTGTGAACATTGTTTTAGTTTATTCAGAGTATGAACTGCCTTTTACATGACTTCTGAAGAAAAGAATAGATCTGTCAATAATAAATAAGTGTCACATCATTATTGACCCACACATGCTGCTAAAATATCACGATATTGTATCTCAATAAATGAAAATGTAGACAATGTTTCTCAATGAAGGCATTTGAACACACAAAACAGCACATTATGTCACTGAAGACAGCAGTTTTTGGGTATCGTAGACATACATGTGAGGACAGTTCTGATTCGGACAGATATGAACATCAAACCAGTGAGAGACCTTTAGGAAACTGAGCCATGCACACACAACACAACACAACACAACACAACACAACACAACACAACACAACACAACACAACACAACACAACACAACACACAACACTGTCTAGTGTGTATGAGTCACGCGTCACTGTCATGTCCGATGGTGTGAGGAGAGAAAGAGAAGCAGCTGTATCTCTTGCCTGGACTGCAGATTTTTAATGCGCGCCAACATGTCCAGATGTCCGGCCGAATACTGCTCGATCACGTCCATCACGTCATACGGCCGCAGACTCTCTTTAAACTTTCGCTTGGACACCATGAACCTCATGATGCTGCAGGGACAAACAATCACACACATTATCACGCTTAACACTTTACACAAAAACAAAGACTGAGAAGCTGTCGAGAACATGGCCAGGTCATATTTCACCCCAACAATATAAAGAAAGAAACAAGAACATATGTCTTGATTACTTACTTCTAAACTAAAACCATGACAAATATGACTTGAAAATAAATAAATAAAACAGAAATAAAATTAAAAATATATAAAACAAATCATTTTCAAACTCAAAATCAAACTTTATTTTTGGTTAGTTTTGTTACTTGAAATAAACCAAATCTATTTTTTTCTTGAATCTATTTGCCAAGGCCACGTTTCTCATTTTCATTTAGTTTATGTACTCCCATAAAACTGAATGAATGATACAAACTATATAGTTATATTAAACCATATTTAAATAAATCAAAAACTAATAAACAGGAAAAAGCCACACACAAAATGACTACAAATTTAAAAGAAAACAGAAATGATAAAAACTAATTTAATTGAACTATTTTACTTTTTTTAAATTTAATTTGACTAATTTAACTAAAGTCCCATTTCATTGATTAAAATTTTAGCATTTGTTGTGGTCTGTTTTTTTTTCAATTTCTTTTTAAGTCTAGAATCGTTTTTATTATCCCTTTTTTTTCAGTTTTCAGTCGGAGTAAATATTTTAGCTCATCGACGAAATTAATAAAAATGAGACTAAATACAAAATAATTATTCAAATAAAATGTTAAAATAATATTATTTTTATTATTTGATTTTATTTAAATAAAGAAAATCTTATTTTATGGTTAACTACAATAACCCTAGACCAAAAGGATTTTTACTTTTCATTACTTGCAGTAAAATATGAATATATGCTTTTGTGAGATTAACTCAATAACTGAGTCCCAGACACTGATATATATATATTTTCAGGCTTGATACTGACCAAAATATCTCATGCATAAGAGTCGCTGGCGTGATCTGAGCAATGAAAGTGTGAATGTAACGAAGGATTCGAAAGACTGAATGTAACACAGGAAAGACTGAGTTTATGAGGTAATATTATGTGATGCAGACTGCTGTAGTTTTATCAATAATATTACACGTCTGATGGATGCTGCCTGTCTCATCTTTGCTTACCACACGGCCCTGATGGTAACTTTTAGTCCCGGCGTTAAATCCTGAGGGACAAACTCACAATGGCAGCTCTTATTGTCATCAACAATGTCTTCTCCGGGAAGGCTGGCTTCTAAAAAACATAACACGGACAGCAGGACTCTGGAGTTAGTGCACAACCCCCCTAAACCCTCCATTCAGCTCAAAACCTAAACTTAGCAGAGCCGCAGCCGTTAACTCGGTTAACTAGCTCAGTCCCACCCCAGACCGGTCAGTGCAATGCCATCTTTATACAGGTACGAGAAGAGCATCATGGGAGAAGTCCAAGACAACTGTGGCCCAAAAAACAATAAAGCCATACAGTGACCCAAAAACACATTCGGACACTTAAAGGGGTCATATGATGCGATTTCAAGTTGTCCTTTCTCTTTGGCGTGTTACAAGCTGATTGTGCATAGATAAGATCCCTGAAGTTGCAAAGACTAAAATCTAAAAACCAAAGAGATATTCTTTATAAAAAATTAAGACTCGTCCACGCCCTCCTAAAACGGCTCGTTCTAACACGCACCCCACATATCTACCTCACTATGTGGGATTATTTGCATAATGCGCCCAAATGTGCCCGCAGAGAAAGAAGGCGTGGTTTCAGCAGTTAGTGTTGAAGCAGCATGTCAGGGAGACGCTGTGTGTTTCTAGACGAAAGCAAAAGCACTTTATTTGGCCTTCCGAAAGTAGATGCATTTAGAAATCTTTAAGATGACTTACAACAGAACAGCAATGCATTTTATGAACGACCGTTTCGTGAACCTAGGAGAAGAGATAATTCTGACTTTGCTATGACAATCTGGCGCTTCTGAATCAGCTACTGTTTTGTTATTAGTTTAAGTATTTGCTATTGACTGTTCAAATGCGTGTGTGTGTGTGTGTGTGTGCGTGCGTGCGTGGGAGCGAGAGAGAGTGAGAGAGAGAGAGAGGGTCACATCACAAACACATACCAGCTTCATCACTGTGTCTGTCACGCGACTCTGTTCCCCTTTACATTTCTCTCTTTGCTCTGTCTTTACATTTATTTTGAAAGATGAAGCTGGTGATTATGGTAAGGGGCGTTACATTTCCGACGAGTGCTTGCGGTGTTTGTCCAATCACAATGCACTGGGTCAGCTGCCAATCAGAGCAGACTGCGCTTGTCAGGAAGGAGGGGACTTTGTTGAAAACGAAGCGTTTGAGAGAGGCGGGTCATAGAGGACCTACAATAATGTACGCATTGAAAAATAATGTTTTTTTGAACATTAAAGCATGTCAAAATATTCTGTTACACCAAATACACAAAATAATGATCTTTAAAAAAGCATCATATGACCCCTTTAAACAGTTAAACTGAATGAACGTCACTGCATCACATAATAATATATCAAATCAAGTGCTATTTAAATTAAAGATGTTAAATAAGGTCACTGAAAAACTGCTAGCAAATTTTACTAATGCTAGTTGATTTAAAATGACTGATAGATAGATAGATAAAGCAGCGGTTCTTTGCTGGATTTATGTTGAACACCCAACACAATCCCAAATCTGTAACCAGCATTTAATGCAATAAAGGTCATATTTTCTTTAACATAACAGACTTGCAAACCATTTTTGGTTTCCACGGCGCCACTGGCTTAGAACACTTAGATTTAGAGTCATTATCACTTAAAGGTAATAATGTGGTAAATAATGTTCAGTTTCTTGCACAGACCGTATGTTTCACTTCATAAGGCCTTAGTATATACCGTCAGGAGCCACGGCTATTCATTTTGTGTTCCTTGATATGTTTTTCTTTAATTCTCAAAACTGGTAGCCGCTTGCATTTTATGAATCACCAAGGAGAACAGTTTACTGTTCTGCTGAAGAAAAAAGTCACCTACATCTTGGACGGCATGAGGGTGAGTAAATTAACAGCAAATGTTTATTTTTTTGGGTGAACTATCTTTTTAAATAACACTAACCTGCCTAGTTTCTTATATTCATGCAAAACGCTGATTGCATCTGTCATTTTGGGTCACAGTGTCTTTCTCCTGTGTTCCCATAAGCTAGCACAGACCATCTGGCACAGGACAGGTGCGTACAAATAAATCTACCTGTGCTTATTATGCCAAATAAACCACAGAGCCTTAAAACAACTGTCTGGCTCCAAACCCTCGAGTGAATAATGACGTCTGAAACCAGTTTAATGAGGTTGACTAGTTGTTCCAGAGCTCTGTGGTCTTCATTGCATTGATGTTTCCTCCTCAAGACTAACTAGTTTTCCTCACATGCAGGTAAAAGAGTGCTAGTTTGCAGCCATCAACTAACACTAGTTCTAGGGTTGGTAAAAACGAGCTCCTGTGTGATAATCTCTTACTGATTAACCCTTCAATTGCTGTGATACATTCAGAATTTTCTGAAACAAGATTTAGTTCTAAAGCCAGATTTCGTTGTGCAGTTATCCAACGCTTCAGTGCTTCAAATAAATGATTCACCTTCAGAGAAATGACACTCACTCTTTCTTGCATGATGTGAAATGTTCAGATACAAATACTCAAAGAGTGTCAGTTTTTAAATACAATGAAATGACATTCAAGTGAAGGTGCAAATTGAATTCTGCAGACTAACAAGACATCAGCTGGACATTCGTGCAATCACAAGGATAACTTTTACTATGATTGCCTTTATATATGCTAACCATCTGACATCTTGATAGCAATTTATAGATGATGCAAGATATTTCATGAACTTAACAGCATCATTACTGAAACAGAAGTAAAGCATGACTACACTCTTAAAAATAAAGGTGCTTCAAAAGGTTCTTCACAGCGATGCCATAGAAGAACCATTTTTGGTTCCACAAAGAACTATTCAGTCAAAGGTTCTTTTAAAGAACCATCTCTTTCTTATCTTTTTTGTAATCTGAAGAACCTTTTTTCACCACAAAGAAGCTTTTGTGAAACAGAAAGGTTCTTCAGATGTTAAAGCTTCTTTATGGAACCATTTAGACAAAAAGGTTCTTCCATGGCATCGTGAAGCACCTTTATTTTTAAGAGTGTATAGTGCTATATCTAATGCGACAATCATTAATATGCTGTTACTATTAAAGAAACTCATCACTCATAAATGAACACGGATGAAAAAAATCTTTAAAAATACACAACATGAAATATAGAAGGTTTAGTTGCATCATAAAATATCTCATGCAGATCAGGGTAAAAAACAAGTGCAATATGAAATGTAGTGTTTCTGCAATGTACCATGACTTTGATTGGATTTTAATGTAATTTGACTTCAGTTTTGTTGTTTTAAATCTGTTACTATATATACTGTATATATATTCATGTTTTAGGACAATTTAGTAACAGGATTAGACTGATAACTACACATTGACCAATTAGCAGCACCTTGTAAACGAAATGTAACTAACTAAAAAATATTTTGTTTTAGAGCATAATACATTTTGACATTGCAATAAAAAAGCAAAGCATTTGAAAGCAATAAATAAAAAAAGTTTTCAAAGGTATCTTACACATGCAAGCATTTTAACAGAAAAACAGAAAATCAGATTTTTTTTAACTAAAACTTTTCATTGTTAAAAAAAAGCACAATGGAAAATCCAGCATTTAAAGCAGGTAAGACTTTACAGACTGGCATATGCTCAGACTGCTGTGATGTGCTCAGTATAGAAGTGGCAATGAACTGGATCCAAACTAATCAAATTTTAATCAATTTCTTGAGTTGTGGAGTTATGAAGCTTCCAAGTTGTAGTGCCCTCTAGGCGTAATTTCATGAAATTTGGTGCATCTCCTCAGATTGTCCTGGTGTTTTGCACCAAAATTTGTTAAATTTGCACATTGCATTCACAAGATACAGGATTATTAGTCAATATGGACCACACCTGAACATTTTATTGACTTGTGTCTGCTGAACAATCAGATTATTTAAAATTATATAACTTTTTTGTAAGAAAATTTAATGTCAATCAGAACAAATACCTAGACTGAGTTTGAAAAAGTGTGTTTTTCAGGAAATTAAAAATAGTGGAAGTTTTTCCAATAGAAAATGCAATGTGACCCCGTATGGATTCTGAGTTATAAACATTTGCTTACAGCATCACCTAGTGGCTGAGATACACTTAATTTGGTACACTGCCTCTTTAAGACACATATGTCTAAATTTCAATATGATCAGATGATCACATTTGAGATAACTGGCTGACGAACTTTGGTTGACTCCTGGTGGCCATTTAATGAGAGCTGAATCCTTAAATAGAGATATATTTGACCTCTCACAACTAATGAAAAGACTTCCAACAACAATATTATTCATGATCTGGATACTTTAAAACAACACCACAAGTTCTCATTTGAGTCTCTCTTTCAATTCATCCCAGCAGTCCTGAGAGATATGCAGTCATTTAAGAATGGAAAATCTTACATACTGTAGCTTTAAATGGGTGAAATAAATTAATTAATACATTTAGCATGCTTTATCAAAAGAGCTTTAGTCAAGAGACTCTTGAGCTTTACTTTGAATGAAACCCAATTAAATCAGATAAGGAATAAACTGGACTAGTGAAATCACAGGTTAATATTCAGAACAACAGCATGATTGTGTGTGATATTGCTCAATTAATTTAAAAAATCAATAAAATTCAACTTTTTATAAAGCATGTAAGATAAGTAATATGTTAATCATAGCCCAAACCAAACTCAAAGCATATGTGCAGACTGGTAGTTGGGCTGTGACTGAAGCTGGTTAGTTTGATCGAATATGGTGCTTTGGTTTTAAGAGGTAGAACGAGAATCCAACACATCTGGATTGCCTGACCTGGAGAGTTCCTGTGTCTCAAATCTTCCTCTTGCATCTCAATGAGCACTTTAGCATCAGCATCCAACATAGAAACGGAAAGGACAGCATCAGGATCCACATTCATCAGAAAAAACGAGGGGGAAATCATAAACACACACATGGATTACAAAAGGTCAACCTTTCCACAATCTGCCATCCACATGATTCTGTCAGAGCGTTTTATTAGGTTTCACAGCTGACTGCCTTTATATTTAGCCATCTGAAACTGTACATTATTAAATAAAATGTCAAGTTTCTGAAAATCACAAATAATCAGTGAATTTGCACTTTGTGGAAAGTGTAACCAAAGCACAAACATTTTCATAAATTATATTTCAATATTCCAACACGCAGTCTTACGATTCAGGCCAAATGTTATGATTGGTATGTAAAATAATATATATTTATGCCATAATATATGTCATGAAATCATATACTGTATTCATACCAGTCATAAAACTAGCTATCTTAAATAGCTTAAATAAATTATTGCACATTTTAGCTAATAAAATATTTAGCTCATAATCTTCAACTCAAGAACTGTTTCAGAGTTTCTCCACAAATACACTGGCAGCAAAAGCAACATGTGGCTCGGTTATACTAAGATAAAATTGATATGCACAAAAATAACGCAGACAGAAATAATTACACTGATCACGATACAACACTGCAAAAATCACATGCAATGGCACAACAGAAAGACAGAATAAGAATCCTGATGTGTGGTACTTGATTCTGAATCTGGATTGTATGAAATTAATCTGATCTAATCTGTTTCTGACTTCATGTCTTTTCAACTGCAGATAAAGCTAAAAATCTCAATGCAACTTATTCAAGTGAAGATGGACATGTCTGACCAGTTTAAAACAATCTCATACATAAGACTAGTATAATTCCTCATCCAGACACTAGTTTTTCATTGTCTGACGTCGTATCTACTGCGACTAAATATACAAACTATAACATTGATCTTGCGCTTCATGATTGTCACTTGTTGCGTTTGAATCTACAACTTTTAAGTGTGATGAGTAACATTCTGTAACGTTCTGTAACAACTGTAACAAATGTAACATTCTACAACTAACATTCTGTAACATTCTGTAATGATTGTAACAAATGTAACGTTCTACAACTACTATTCTGTAACATTTTGTGTATGTAATATTCTGTAACATTCTGTAACAATTGTAACAAATGTAACATTCTACAACTACTATTCTGTAACATTCTGTAACAATTGTAACAAATATATCATCCTACAACTATTATTCTGTAACATTTTGTGTATGTAATATTCTGTAACACTTTATTTTAAGGTGTCCTTGTTACACATGTTACATGTAGTTACTATTATAATAACAATTAATTATGCATAACTACATGCAAGTAACCCTAAGCCAAACCCTAATCCTAACCCTAACCATATAGTAAGTACATGTAGTTAATTAATATAACTCAGTACTTATATGTATAATTACACTGTAACAAGGACACCTTAAAATAAAGTGTAACATAATATTCTGTAACATTCTGTAACAATTGTAACAAATGTAACATTCTACAACTACCATTCTGTAACATTATGTGTATGTAATTTTCTGCGGTAGTAACATTCTGTAACAATTGTAGCTATTTTAAGATTCTACAAATAATATTCTGTAACATTTTGTGTATGTAACATTCTGCGCAAGTAACATTCTGTAACAATTGTAACAAATTTAAGATTCTACAACTAATATTCTGTAACATTCTGTGTATGTAACATCCTGTCACATTCTGTAACAATTGTAACATTCTACAACTACAAAACCGACCAAAGCAGACAGATATGACCAAAGAGGCAACACTGGATAAGCACACAGGAACGGGTTGCTTTCCCTCACCTTCTGAGTTCTGGCGGGACGCAGCGCCTTTGAAGCGGAAGGCCTGTCTGGCCCGACTGCGGTCGCTGAAGCTGAGGCTCTTGGGTACTTTGGAAGGACTGTTCTCGATGCTGTTGTCAGCACTGGGAGAGTGTCGCAAGTGCTGCTGGCCCTGAGGAGAGTTCTTCCCTTTGTTCGCAGAGTTTCTCGGGCTGGAGAAAACACGCTCTTTCAGGCTCACTTTCTGACTGAGAAGGGTGTAAGAGTGTAGAAGTTAGAGACTGAGGGTTTGCAGATGCTTAAGTTATGATGTTAGGAAAAAGTAGTTGTGTCAAACACTCAAAAACTACTGAAAATTATCTGAAAAGTTATAAAACTTCACTAGATAAGTTGACATTCACCCAAGAGTTTTACCTGATTTGGTAAAATGCATAATAGGATTACATGTTACCATTTTTCATATTCTGATTGGTTGAGGCATTTCAAGGATGCTGATTAATTTATTATGATTGCAGGGCTATGAATCTAATTCCATGTTTATTTCATAAATAATAAACTTAATGTGATGCATATATGTCTGTTAAAATTGTGTCATCCAAATGCATGGACATTTTATATGCAATTCAAATACACAAATCTTCAATTTATGCCTAAATATTTATTGAGTGATAATTTAAGGAAAAGTTGTAATGTTTACTGTGCATCTTTATGTATTTGCAGTATTCAGTTCATTCCCCAAAATTATGACAACATATAATGCTTTATAGTTCATTAGAACAAGTACAATCAACAGCAAAACAGTATTGCTATTCATATTCCTATCTGAATGAACTATTGATCTGCGTTACATAATGTTTGTTAATGAAGGTTGTAATAAAGTGTTTCCTGTAGAGATTCACTCTCATCACAACATGTGTTTCAGTGTTTTGTTGAAACGTGGGTGGATGTATTCATGTGCATTTGGCTCATTAAACGCCACACATCTGTCTGCACACAAACAAGGTCAAACTAATACACACATACATATAAATAATGAGCCCATTGAATATTTGCACACAACCAATGTCCATTAAACACATCCTGCACAGGTGGTGCCGGTGACACAGAAACTGACGTGATGCATGCAAAAGAAAGCATTACAACTCACATTTAACATCTGTGGTGTCTGAGAAATATTAGATCATTTATATGTACAATGCACATGATTTTACTAACCTCGGAGAAGGTTCTGGTTGGGCTTCCTTCCTGTGTAAGAAAACAAAATTATACTTTTGAATGCAATGATATGCAGTCCTTTTAACGATCTAAACTACCGTTTTTGAACTACATCCTAATAATTATTAAAATGCATTACCTTAGCTTGAAATGGCACAATGCAATTCATTTTACATCACCTAAAGGAGAGGCCAGATTTGCTCTTGAGGTTTCTCAGCAGATCGAGCTGGTTCAGAGGAGGGATGAGTCTGGAAAAACACACAGAGACTGTTGGCACACGGATGATGTGTGAAGAGGAAATGCTGTGCAATGCTTATGTAAATCTGGAAGCTTCTTTGGACAGAAAAAAAAAAAAGTACTACAGTGTTGTAACCCTCGCTCTTCACTCCCCCATTTTTTGTCCCCTACGGTGACTGTAGAGGGAGTCAGATGAGTTATAGCTTATTGTATGGCTCGTTGACAATGTTGGTTCTACTCTGGGGTGTCTAGTTTATTTATACATATATTAGACTCACAACTACTATACTATTTCGTGCACAATAAAATGCATTTGTAAATAGGGAGAAAAGGACAGAAAGAGAACGTATAAGCTGACTACAGAGAGATAAACTTGAAGTTTATAATGCACCAAATACTCTGGGAGGTTTGTTCAAATCACCTACAAAATACGTTTATTCTAACTTAATACGGCATATAAATAATATTTGCCTTATTTTTTGGGCTTTTTATGTTTTTGAAAGAAGTTTCTTATGATTATCGATGCTGCATTTATTTGATCAAATATAATAAAAACAGCAAAATTGTGAAATATTATTACAATTTAAAATAGCTGTATTCTACGTGAATATCTGTTAAAATGTAATATATTTCTGTGATGCACAGCTGTATTTTTAGCATCATTGAAAACTGTTTTGCTGCCCAATATTTCGGTGGAAATCGTGATGAAGATTCTTTGATGAATAGAATGTTCAAAAGAACAGCATGCATTTGAAACATGCATTATTTATAAATGTCTTTACTGTCACTTTTGATCAATTTAATGCAGCCTTGATGAATAAAAGTATAATTTCTTTCAAAAAAGATTTGAATCAAACAGTCTTTGTTTGCATGCAGTGCAATAGATGCTTCACGTTCATCAATAACAGTTTGTTGTATTGCACAAAGCACATAAGCGCATGATTCTAAAGCTTTTATGTTCATTTACTCTATTTTATGACTCAAAAGCAGCATTAGCTGATGCAACGCATTACATATGACATGCAACATCACATGCATACCCTGCTGAACCGACATTTGAAATCAAACCGTGATGCATGAATAAAACATGCCATAGGTATGAAGGGAGGGGGTGGACAGCAATGACCTTCACAATCTGCACAAAAACAGCCTCAAAGGTCAATGAGCAGATCGATGCAGAGACGTCTGAGGAGATCTCATCTGACTCCCAGAGGAATGCTGGGATAGAGAGAGAGGGGGGATGGGGGATGGAAATGTGTGCAGAAGTACATGTACCTGTACATGGGCACCGAAACGGTCCTTTCATAATAGTCCCATGTCGAATAGAGATCCGTGCGATTCAGGTTTGTGGCGTAAAACCTCCAGGCATTCTGAGAGATGGCATTAAACAGAGTCACATTCAAATATAACATACATCATAGAAATAACTCACCTAAAAAATACAATTCATACAGGTTTGAAACAGCATGAGGGTGAGTAAATAATGACACGTGAGCTGTTCAGTATGAGATCAGATAGATTTTTGCTTTTGGAAGATGATTTTATGTTTTTTGTTCACCAAGGCTGCTTTTATTTGATCAAAAATACAGTAAAAACAGTAAAATTGTTACAATTTAAAACAGCTGTTTTCTATGTGAATATATCGTAGAATGTAATTTATTTCTGTGATCAAAGCTGAATTTTCAGCATCATTACTCCAGTCTTCAGTGTCACATGATCCTGATTTGCTGTCCACTATTTTTGTTTGCATGTTTCTCATGATTCTGTGAGAATATCAGACCGTTTCAGAGCTCTCAGTTTCTCACTTATTCAGTGTTTTTTTTGCAGCTAACCGGATCCGATGACACTGAACGCATGTGGGACGCTGAGATGAGGCATGTTGTACCTGAATTAAGCCGGCTGCTGGATTTCTGCGCTTCTCGAAATGTTTCTGCCGATGCTGTTCCTGAACTTTCAAGGCAAACCCAGAACCCAGAATTCCCTGCGGAGCGTGAAAAGAAACTTTGATGACTGGAGCCGTGTCATCTATTATACCACACTATAATGGAGTGTCGCAACATTAAAGGGGTCATTTCTTCTGATAAAGTGCTCTTTTATTAGGTTCTTTCTTTCCCTGAGCTCTAGTTATAATGTTTAGCAAGGTTTTTGCAGCAAAAACAGTCAAATCATCCCACCTTCTCTCTGAATATTTGTTGTTTGGGTGTATATATGTTCAGGTATTTGAGTTTCGGATGTCAAATATCCAAGGATTTCAGAGTTTTTCATCTTAGTTTCATCAGATGATCTTTTTGGACTGAGGAGGATATCATTCAAACCCTAACACTTTCATGTATATCATGCATTATAAGAGTATTTTTAATGCATTGATTATTCTTTTTAATGCACTGTATGATCTCATGAATAACTGTGATCAATTTTAAAATAATTTTCTATTAATTGTTACACGTTTAGAATATTTATTTCATTAAAATCCATTACAAACTCATTTCTATGAAAGCCCATTTTTGCCTCAGAATAAAAAAGTTAATTGCAACTTTTTTCCTCCCAATTCTGAGTTTGTATCTTATGATTTTTTTAAATCAGAATGTCTGAATTGTAAAATTAAAAACTGTATTACCTTTTTTTTGTCATATTTTAAATGTATTTTCTTTATTATTAATACAATAAAAATATGGTTTTTTATTAATTTGTATTTTATTACGAATTGTGAAATACAAAGTTGCAATTACTTTTTAATTGTTTTATTTGATTTATTATTAAATATTTTATTTTGAATTGTGAAATGTAAACTCGGAATTGCAAGAAAAAAGTCCTCATTTTGAGTTTGAATTTTGAAGTCACAATTACCTTTTTTATTTTGTTATTCTGTTGCATAAATTGGCTTCGAAAGATTATAGATGTAACAAGACATACAGGCTAAACTAGAGCGGTGCAAGAATTGAGCCTTGTGGGACTCCGCATTATGAATACCTTTATAATGCATTATGCAAATTTTAAACTTTGGTTCCAATAATTCCGAAATGATGAATCATAATTCACAGATGTGTTTACATTAAAGCAGAACTGCTATGAAGAAAAACACATTAAGCAGCCAGTAGGACTGTTATATTCATAATAAACTGCAGTGATCTAATTCAGCGTCTGCTCTCTCCACTCTATTAAAAGCCTGTTCGACTCTATCTGTTCTTTTCCTCTCGAATCCCCGGAGACTCACCGCAGGCAGAGCGAAGAACGACACGCCGATCAGGGTGAAGGTCGCGGCGAGGAGACGTCCGTTCCAGGTTATGGGATATTTATCACCGTAGCCGATGGTGGTCAGAGTGATCTGTGGGACATTGAGGAAAACGGCCTGAAATCAGTTCAGATCCTGCACAGCAATTCAGTCACTGTCACTGGCTGCTGTCTGAGGTGCCTGAATACTAACTGTTTAAATGGGGGATTCTTATGGTTTCTGGGTCACGTTTCACAGCAAATCCCCCCCCCCCAAAAAAAAAATTGCATAGAGAAAAAAACAAACATTTTCAGACCAGTGGGTTTTAAGATTAGGAGTAAAAATTGATTAAGTATTTACATTTACATGCATGATCATTCCCATTAGATTCTCATCCTATATTCATATATAAATACTTGACAATTTAAATAATATATCATATATTCTTATTTTATTTTTCAGTTTGGGAGGACATTTGTTATTATATATAAAATGAAAATATAATGAAAATAACGTCCCAATGTAAAAAATATCTTAAGGAATCTAAAATATATACATACAAATATAGTATATGTACAGTGGGGCAAAAAAGTATTTAGTCAGCCACCAATTGTGCAAGTTCTCCCACTTAAAAAGATGAGAGGGCCTGTAATTTTCATCATAGGTATACCTCAATTATGAGAGACAAAATGAGAAAAATCAGAAAATCACATTGTAGGATTTTAAAGAATTAATTGGTAAATTCCTCGGTAAAATAAGTATTTGGTCACCTACAAACAAGCAAGATTTCTGGCTCTCACAGACCTGTAACTTCTTCTTTAAGAGGCTCCTCTGTCCTCCACTGGTTACCTGTATTAATGGCATCTGTTTGAACTCGTTATCAGTATAAAAGACATCTGTCCACAACCTCAACCAGTCACACTCCAAACTCCACCATGGCAAGACCAAAGAGACTGTCAAGGACACCATACAGAAACAAACTGTTGTAGTACCTCAACCATGCTGGGAATACTTGAATCTGCAATAGGTAGCAGGCTTGGTGGTGAAAAATCAACTTTGGGAGCAATATTAGAAAATGGCAGTACATAGCAAGACCCTGATAGCTCTCGTCGATCTGGGGCGTGCCACGCCAAATCTCACCCCGTGGGGTCAAAATGGTCACAAGAATTGTGAGCAAAAATCCCAGAACCACACGGGGGGACCTAGTGAATGACCTGCAGAGAGCTGGGACCAAAGTAACAAAGGCTACCATCAGTAACACACTGCGCCGCCAGGGACTCAAATCCTGCAGTGCCATATGTGTCCCCCTGCTTAAGCCAGTACATTTCCAGGCCCGTCTGAAGTTTGCTAGATAGCATTTGGATGATCCAGAAGAGGATGGGGAGAATGTCATATGGTCAGATGAAAAAAAAATAGAACTTTTTGGTAAAAACTCAACTTGTCGTGTTAGGTGGAGAAAGAATGCTGAGTTGCATCCAAAGAACACCATTTCTACTGTGAAGCATGGGGGTGGAAACCTCATGCTTTGGGGCTGTTTTCTGCAAAGGGACCAGGACCACTGATCCGTGTAAACGAAAGAATGAATTGGGCCATGTATCGTGGGATTTTGAGTGAAAACCTCCTTCCATTAGCAAGGGCATTGAAGATGAAACGTGCTGGGTCTTTCAGCATGACAATGATCCCAAACAAGATCGGAAGAGCGATGGAACCCGCCCGGTGTACTATGCAACGAAGGAGTGGCTTCTAAGAAGCATTTCAAGGTCCTGGAGTGGCCTAGCAGTCTCCAGATCTCAACCCCATAGAAATCTTTGGAGGGAGTTGAAAATCCGTGTTGTCTAGCGACAGCCCCAAAACATTACTGCTCTATAGGAGATCTGCATGGAGGAATGGGCCCAAATACCAGCAACAGTGTGTGAAAACCTTGTTGAAGACTTACAGAAAACGTTTGACCTCTGTCGTTGCCAACAAAGTGTATATAACAAAGTATTTAGATGAAATTTTGTTATTGACCAAATTACTTATTTTCCACCATAATTTGCAAAAATTCTTTAAAAATCCTACAATTGATTTTCTGGATTTTTTTTCTCATCTTTGGCCCCGCCCGCACAGTGGCGTGGTGGCGGGGGGCAGTACCCATCTGTACTAGAGTGTGCCCCGGTCCTCCCCGCATGCCTCGCGCATAAGTGGGTGAACTTGCACAATTGGTGGCTGACTACATACTTTTTTTCCCCACTGTATATACAAATTATATATTATTAATTAATATAATTACAAATATTATATTGTACTATATTATACATTTTTATTTATTTGAGGTGTGTGCATGTCTATGTATAATATATCCATGACGCACATAAAAAAAAAATAGTATAATAGTAATAATAACAAATTTCTTTTGATTTTGTTCAGGCTTTGTCTCCTTTTTTTCATAAATATGTATATAAACACAAAATAAATAAAAAACATATAATATAATGTAATGCAATGTAATATAATATAATGTAATGTAATATAATATTCTTTTGTTTGTTTTTATAACATGATTTACCCCAATATTAACATACAAAGTGACTGATTATTTAATCAGTCAGTCAAAATAATGCAACAAATAATATAATCTTTCTATGAAAGCTCATTACAGATGATGATTTAAACAGAACCGCTCACACAAGAATCAAATCAGAAAATCAGTAAATATTAAAAACTGTCACTAAATTATGCAAGAGCACAAACTCCATCCACACATGATTCCTCTGTGATCTTTCTGAAATATCATCTCATCAAACTCGACGAGCGATAAACATCGCTGCATAATTAATGATCCTCACAGAGTCCCGTGTGCAAACTTCAGCTGTGGCTCTATCTGATCTCCTTGAGTTTATTTCCAGAGGAATCATGCCAGTGCTTTACCGGAGTCCCGAGAGGAGAATATACCCTGACTGCTGATGATGATTAACTCTATAATAAGAGAGCACTTACAGAATGTCAAGAAAACAAATGGTGTTTATCAGTCCATAAATGTGCTTCAATGAAGTAGTGAGTGAAACACATCTTCGAATGCAATCTGCTCATGATATAATATCGATCTCCGGCTGCATTATGAGAGACTGTGGACACCCTACATTACTGCAAGCGTGGTTGTTAGTGCGAAGGGCTTACCAGACCCCACCAGAGCGCATCAGCGTAGGTCTCAAACATCTCGTTATCCTCCTTCTCAGCGAGATAGACCAAGAACGAGGCCAGGATCAGACACAGGAAGCCAATGTACCAAGCGGTGATCAGTTCCTGTTAAACACAGCATTAACAAATATCAATATCAAGTGTCATTCTCTGGTGTTTGGTGCGTGTTTATAAGCCAACAACCCATGCATGATGATGATGATGATGCACTAAAGTGGCAATGCAGCTGCATAATATTAATTATGCTTAACTTTTGGTTTTGCAAATGCTACTTTTGATTATTTTACTATTAGCAAAATATCAAAATAGTGTTATGCAGGGTTAAAACCATAAAACACTTTTTTGATACATCAAATAAAAAATATACTAAATAAAAATAAAATAAATTATAACTTATAAACTATAAAAAAAAAAATTTCAGCTAGTTGCCAAGGCAACATTTTTCATTTTCATTTAGTTTAACTTGATAGTATTAAAATAACTAATTAAAACTGAAATAAAAATAAATGAAAAATTTAAATAAAAAAAGGACAAAAACACACTACAGAATTACTAAAAATTTCAGTAAATTTTAAATGAAAATGGCAAATAAAAAATGATTCAAAATATTAATGAAAACTAATAAAATAACACTGGTTATGATGCAGGTTATTAACTAACTAAAACTATTCTGAACATTATTTATTTATTCTTGAAATTAATAACCTGACATAAAATAACACATAAAAACAAGCCTAAACTCATTTTTTCAGCTATTGCCAAGGCAACATTTCTCATTTTCATTTAGTTTAACTTGCATGTACTAAAATAACTAAAAGTAAAACTGAATTGAATGTAAAGACTAATAAATGAAAAAACACACAACAAAATACCAAATCTTAAATTAAATTACAATCAAAAGAGTCTATATGAAATAATTCAAAAGTATAATCAAAACTAATAGTACGCTGAAGCTCAATAAAACCAGTGTTATTTCTATGGTATTATTTAGTAAACTATGTAGGATATCAGACCGAAAATCATAACATCTACGAATTTGTCAAAACCGAGTTAGGCACGAGGGAGTGCCAAAAATTCCACAGAGGCCCAAGAAAACAGGATGTCATAAATCAGACCCCAGCCGCTCTGAAGCAAGCCTAAACCTAAGACCCTGTCACAGAACAGTTTTCAACATTAACACAAAAGAACACATTGATAATTTCAACTCGGGAAGGAGATTGTAAATTTTGGGGCAAGTTATCAAGAATACTGGTCAAAAGAGATGACCGCATGACTACCACACGATAGTAACTACAGTCACAAGCCCCTCGTAAATTGACTTCCCCCCCAAAAAAACCCCCCCCCCCTTTAAACGACAAGACCATAGAGACTAAAATTCCTTACAGACATTTTAATCTCTTGTCTTCATACATTCACAGAATGGCACAGAAACTGCCTTTCCATGCACCAAAATGAACTCAAAAGGACTTATAAATGGATATCAGTCCATTGCTTAACTCCATATTATGTATCTAACCCACTTGTTTAACCATCATGTTTTAATCATTTATTGTGTATGTATTGTTAATAACTATTGAAGAGCTTAAGGGGTCGTATTCATGTTTGGTATGTGTGAGTTTGAATTTTCATGATTGAAACGTTTCTCCCAGTCAATTCTTGTTCAAATGTATCATATCCTCGTGATAGTAATCATGTCCAAAATCATACTCTACCAGTGCGGGAAAAACGCAGGTCATGTGAATGTTGAGATAACAGTTGATTTATGAATGGGCAGGAGAAACATTGCAACACCCCGAGCTACAATTGTTCGAGACACCATTTGGGGTGTGTTAAACAGCATGGTTTAAATACTAGAAACACCATCACAGCTCTTCTCTTCTCTTTGCGCCCTCTCGTTTCCTCGCTTCTTTTCCGTTTTTGGTTTTTGTGTGCCTTTTGCGGGTCTGATCTTTTTGTGTCTAGCTTTTAGCCAATGCGGCTTTTAGCTTTCACTTCCTAGTCATAATGCTTCTTAGTTTGAGCTGTGCTCTGGCTATTACACGCCAGCTCCTCCGAGACCATGAGTGAGAAACCCCCCCTGGTCTCATCAAACGTATTCATCTCATTTACTATTATCTTCTGTTTTGTTATTCCATTTTTCCGTTGAGGTTTGTCGTTTCGTGTTTTATGAGTTAAGTTTGCCTAACTGCCACATCTCCTAACGTGTTCCATCTAAACTTCAACTGTCTGACACACAGCTCCGCGTTGCCAGCCAACGCCCAATCATTGGCTTCCCAAGACTGAACCTCCAGCCTATCAGCAACCTCGGGAAACCCCTTTCTGCAGACAAGGAAGGGAACCCCGGACACAGAAACGCAAGTACTCCAAGATACTAGCTGAACTGGTGCCTTTAATATAAATTTGAACCTCATTGAGCAAGCTCAATGCGAGGGTTAATTAAGTGATTGATGTTTGTTCAGATCTATGCAATTGCACATTTTGCTGTAAACTTGGGATTTCACATTTTAATTCTTTTAAACTAATTATTTCCTCAATTTCTCTCTTTCTGCAACTTGTGTTTGAATGCGTGTGTTAGATTAGTTTATGTGTCTTAGATTTATCCATTAAAGCCTTATTTATATTGAAAAGAGATGTATCTTGTGTTTTGTGCTCACAAGTTAATGTCTTAAACTGCTGATCTTGTTACTGTGTTAATTAATAGTTTTTTCACTATATTTTGGATATAGATATCCATTGCAGACTTGCTGTCCATACGCTCGTTTGCACCTATGACTCGCTGGCCCTGTCTCATGATCCGCGTAAAACATTCTTCTGTCCTAATTCCTTTCCCTTACATAGTAATGTGGAGTTCCCTTTACATCTTAAATGATTCCTTTGGCTAATATTTAACCTTTTTCCTACAGTAATTGGTCGAGAATTGCGGTGGCAGATTAAACCTAATTGTGAGCAAAAGCCAAGTTTATTTTCATATTTCCATGCTGCGGTGAAATATGAGAGCGTCCTGTGAAGGACTGGGGTGTGTGTGTGTCGCGAATGTGTGACGTAAATGCAGCCGCTCAATCGCTTGATGAATGAATGAACACAGAGAAGGCTGTAACTCGAGTCCGCCTCTCCATTATTAAACTGCAGTAAGTGAACTTAAGGGTAACATCTGAGATCGTACAATAAGGTAGAAATTGAGCGTGTTCCTCATTTTGTAATGCCTTGTTTTATAGCTGAGTTGATTCATTGCGTGTTCCAGTGTTTTCAATCGCTATTCTCTCTGAATCTCAGTCACCGTTAGCTGAACAGAGCTAAACTGCAGTAATTAAAGGGAAATAAATCGGTGAATAAAGAAGTTTTGAGCGTATTCCTCAATCTATTTATCAAAGCCTTATTATTCATAGTTTTCTTTCAATGCGTGTCCCATTGTTATGCCATTCTATTCGATTCCCTGAGTTAAACATTACGAGATAATGCTTGTCTGCCTGTGTCTGTTCACAAAGTAAATTTAATCTCACTTAACACTGCGTGTAAGTGAATATTAACTTTGCAACAACAGCGAAGAAACCCTGTTGTTTGTGGTGTTTAAGGGTGTCCAGTGGAGAAACTAGTCACACAGAGATTTAAACGATCTGCTGAGGATCGTTTCATGTGCCCCTACTCTGCACACAAAGCTCTATTTGAAATAAGTTAAATCACGGTCGCCGAAAAAAAAAAAAATACTCCGAACACCCGAGAGTTTAAGCCGCCCACATCTGTAACCAACCAAGCGGTTATGTTATTTTACATTGTTTGAAATGCGCACGATGATTTCGTGTAAATGCTTACTGTACTTGTAATGCAACTATTCACATGCTAGCCACTAGAGCTGGTTTTGGTTGCCATAGTTACGATGGTGACACGGAAGTCTGAACCTACTTCCGATGCAACTTTGAACTGCGCACGCGCAGCACAGCGATGCTATTGTAAACAAACCCCACGGGTGGCTAAGGTAACGAAACAGTTGTTTACATTGAAGTCTGTGCTAAAGCCTTTAGCCTCAAAGGTTAGCAGTTAGCATTGACATCCAGTGGTTGAATTCAGTGTCTGTTTGGGCAATGATAAAGTGATTTAACCCTTTAAACATATGAACTAATACACCTGTTGGTCTCTTTCTCTCTCTTATTTCTCCCTTTCCTCACTTCTTACCACTTTATCTTATTTTACTAGAAAGGGAAATACTAACTCACAATTATTAATTGTGCCAAATTCAAATTTAATTAAAACATTAAATTTATTTGGAATCATTCAAATTTCCCTCTCAGATCATTTCATATGATCATTATCTCTAGTATTCCCTCTTATGCCTAATCATCCTAGGTACGAATAAGCCTTGAACTTTAAAGTTTAATAAACATTCTACCTAATTGATTTTATTACCTATCAATAAATTCTATTCAGACTTATACTTTCTCATTATTTATGGCGTTTTCCACCCCTTTCTTCCCTTTTGGTTATACACTGACCATTATTGTCTATTTTGCTTTCT
This sequence comes from Sinocyclocheilus anophthalmus, assembly GCA_018155175.1. Taxonomy (NCBI): domain Eukaryota; kingdom Metazoa; phylum Chordata; class Actinopteri; order Cypriniformes; family Cyprinidae; genus Sinocyclocheilus; species Sinocyclocheilus anophthalmus. The sequence continues at coordinate 52,361 of JADLZN010001488.1, read as the reverse complement.
TCGTTATTTATTATTTCCTTTCTACTTACTTTGCCGCACTTTATTATCTTTTTAATTTACTTTCCCCTTTTCTCTTTTTTTTTTTTTTTTTTTTTCTTTCCTCTGACATCCAGCTTGGGAACGCACACCCTAGCCCTAATATGAGGACAATGTTATCCTCTCGTAACGAGTTCAAATAAATTAGACAGACACACGTTCTTTCCCTCAACTTTTATTTTTGTTTGATTAGTTGTGCAGCAACTAAGAACAACAACTATTCTACTCGTAGTTGAGCATAACAGCGTCAGAGCCTGCTAGTGGACGCGATCCACTCAGGTTACTGAGTAAACTCCTGAGTTCTCCTTCCCTTTTCTCCTGTCACCTCCTGCTTTCTTTCCTCTTTACTCTTCACATGCGTATGGACCTGTAAGAACCATCAATCAATTCTATGTGAATGAAATGCATAATCTTGTCGAAGAAGACGAATCATCCTTATGAGTTTGATTGTAATCAACCCCTCCTTCGTTCTTCCTAATCTCCCTACATTTGGAAACGCAATCCAGATTTTAGCATCTCATCCAACGCTGAGATCGTTTTAATAGAGATAAGTGTTGAACAACTGTCGCCTTCGCAGCCTCCCTGGTGAGCGGCACAACTGTAAGGTGTATGGTGTCAATCCTGTCAGACTAAGAAAGAGATATCAACATTATTATTGCATTCTTTTGTTTAAAACAGAGATTTAATAATATTGTTTAACTTCTTGATAACCACATTCAATTGAAAAAAAAAAAAATTATCTCAACCAAAAAGGAATTGTTTTTTTTACTGAATTGTTTTTACCTTTTTCTCTTTTTTTCCTATTCCTCGTTAGAAGTGATGAAGTCTTCGCATCCCTAGTCTACTTAGACACCCGAGACCAACACAATCATCACCACACTTCACTAGTGAGTCACAGTCACTGATACAACACTTAGTTGTCCCACCACTCATAAGCTTCTACTCTACACAGATCTGTGTCAGTCTCTCTTCTCCCCGACGTGCCAAAATGCCGCAGACTGCAAACCCCATTGCCTATGGGGAAGATGTGAATACTTGGCTGAGAGGCATGACAGACAGCCTCACCCCCAAGACATTTGAACTGTTATTATTTTTAATAATAATCCTAATCCTGAGAAGATTCCTGACACAAGATTCAAGCCAGAACAACAACCACGAGGAGCTAGTCAAAATCACCAGCTCCCTAAGCTACGCCTTCACAACCCAGCTGAAACTGAGCGACAAGCACATCACCCACCTTCAAGAGGAGCTGACACGTGCTCAACGCCGCATAGACAAGCTGGAAGTGAAAGTTCAAGATCAACTCAAAGCACCCAACGAGAGGGAGCAGGAAACAACGGAACAAGTTATGAAACTCCAAGCAGCCCTGGCAGCAGCGCAGCTCGACCAGCAACATTCAAAGGCTGTCCAGAAAGACCTGGTAAACAGACTCCAGTATGCCGAACAGCTACTAGAGAAAGCCAAGAATCACATCAGAGACAAGAATGTTGAAATTAGTACCCTGAAAGACCACCTTGAAAGGTATAGAACTGAAATGGACAATCTGACCCAACAACTAGACGATACAACGATGAGCTCTACATGGTCAGAAAAAAACTCAAAGATGCTTATGAGCTGAAACAAGAACCAAGAAAAGAGAAGCATCTCTCAGCCACACCACTGCTGAGCAGAGCAGAGTCCCAAGTCCAAGAACCGGCATATGACGAAAGGCACGAAGGGCCACAACCCAAAACCTCACCTGCCTTCGCCACACAAGCCTTTCCTGCCAACGAAAGAATACCTCCCATCCAAGCAGACCTTGGAGCTGCACATGGGATGACCATCAAAGACCTCAACAAGCTGTCTAAAAACATCTGCAGTTTCAACCCAAACTCTGCAGAGGGCCACGATATCCAGGCCTACCTGCAAGATATCGAGTTCAATCTAGAAATGAGACCTCATGTGACTGACTGAGACAGGTTATACCTCCTTAGAGCCACATCAAGTCCTGAGGTACGAAACTTCCTAGATCGACAGCCCAGTCAAACAAAGTCAAGCTACCAGCTACTTCGTGAGGTCCTTATTAAAGAGTTTACAGACCCTGAGTCTGAACTTGGACTGTTAACTGCTTTGGAGATCAAGCAAGGTCGACAAGAGGTTCCACAAGCTTACTACAACCGACTCCGACAAGCCTACTTTGGTGCACACAACGAACCTGACCTTGGAGAGGATGTGAACTTCAAAAGCCTCTTCCTAAGAAACCTGCACCCTGGAGTCAGCCATCATCTAGGCGTCATGGCCTGTCCACGCTCCATGACCATCCAACAGTTGCGTGACCTAACACAGAAGGCCTACAACAAGCAGAAGATGGCCTCAAAGAAAGGTAACAAAACATCCACACTCTTGAACTCTGTAACCAAAGACTCAAGCCTTGCTCTGGACGACACCCAGTGGCATCACGAAACCAGAGTCTTCCATCAAGAGCACAGAGAACGTGACCCCCATGTCCACGACAGCTTTCAGCCCAGCCGCTGCAAAAATCCATGGGAACAGCCACGCTTCTCAAGAAACCCAAAAGATAGGAACAACTGGAAACCTAACCAGACATCCAAAGGTAATCGCCTGACTCATCCAAGAGCAACTCGTGTGAGTAAGCGACAACAAAACCCACCTCAGCACCACTCAGACATGCACAGTGCTGAGTATGCAGAAGAGCAAGACAGCTTATCCTCAGACGACATGGAACAAGTCATGAGACAAATGAAAGAGTTCCTTCAAGAAAAGCTGAACATGGATGACCACAAAGTTGAGTCATGCTCGCTGTGACCAGCGACAGAACGGAAGGCCGGTGATCACCTGGTACACCACATCAGAGATGACAAGCACCTGTTCAACAACCACCCAGAACGAGCAAGTCTCTCACGGCCAACGGTTAATGAAAACGCTGAGGTACCATAGAACATCACCTCAGTCACCCACCGCTCACTAACAAACTGTCAAGTTAACTCCAACTCCAAGAACCACATTCCTGTCTGTGCAACAGCAACCACCCAAGCACAGAAGGTCAGAAAGTCTGCCACAACCAGAAGGCATCACAAGAGAAATGCAACATAGGAGACAAAGTTTGCACCCCAGCTTCACACAGCCATGCCAAACTAGCTCTGACTGTCTGCTAAAGAACTTCCTGCCTTGCTGGACTGACCCCCATTAGATCATGGACACGCCCTCATCCAAGCCAAGGATGCAGAGAGCCCGTCTTCACTGACATACAAGAAAAGGGGGGAGACAACACAGACTGAAACAGATCTGACCACACATACACTACACCATTAACACACACACAACATTACCTACACCCAGAGGTAACCACATCTACTGATAACACATTCAACTAACATTTTCTTCCCACAAGTAGAATATCCAAATTTTTGTTACATATGCCCACCATGAAGAAACATGCAGTCATCCTCACAATAGGTAGAACACCTGACGCTAATTTAAGGTACATGACACACTAGCTGCACACGACATCCTAGCTCAGCAGTAGTTGTAAGCCATGCTAGGAAATCCACAGCAGCTTAGGTTTGTTTGTTCTTCTTTTACCTATCCTTTTTCCTTCCCCTCTTTCCTTAGTAGGTGGAACACCTAGACACCCTGCAAGGGTCAAAGGTCTGATATTAGGATTGACTCACCACACCTAATATCCGCCAGTAATTCTAAAGCTGAATGGAAGCCAGAAAGCTACATGCACGATAGGTCAATTCATTTCATTGCAAATGATGTTACTAGGAAATTAACGGTAAACGTTTTAAATTAAGACAACCTAGAAGAACCAAACAAAGTTATCCGCAAAATTTGATTGACGAATCAACGTACGGAACCAAATTAGAACAATTTCCAGATTGAATTAAAACATATTTCAATTTACTAAACTATTTTGACTAATTGAACTTTACCACCTGTACCTAAATAACCTGTTGCCTGCACCAGTACAGTAACTGTCATGGAGGTGTCTTGTTGTTTGCTGTGGTTGTCTGCTTCCTCTGCCTTTGTTTCTCCAGCGCTCGCCGATGTCTTCCCCCAAAAAACCCTTCCAACACACCGCGCCGATCGAAGGGGGGTATGTAGGATATCAGAACGAATCAGACAATCTAAGATTTGGTCAAAACCTAGTTGAGGCACGAGGAGTCACAAAAAGTCCACTGAGGCCCAAGACAACAGGATATCATAAATCAGACCCCAGCCTCTCTGAAGCAAACCTAAACCTAAGACCCTGTCACAGAACAGATTTCAACATTAACACAAAAGAACACAATGACAAGTCCAAGGAGATTGTAAAATATTGGGGCAAGTTATCAAGAATAATGGACAAAAGAGATGACCGCATGACTATCACACGATAGTAACTACAGTCACAAGCTCCTCGTAAATTGACTTCCCCCCACTTCACGACAAAGAACAGACTTTCGGAGACTCCTTACAGACCTCTTAATCTCTGGTCCTCATACATTCACAGAATGGCACGGAAACTGCCTTTCCCTGCACCTAACTAGACACTAAATGACGGGGACTCACTAATATCATCTCTCTAATGCATCACTCCATATTATGTATCTATACCACACATGTTTACCATGCATGTTTTAAAATCATTTATTTTGTATGTATTGTTAATAACTATTGAAGAGATTAAGGGGTCATATTCATGCTTGGTATTTGTGAGTTTGAATTTTCATGCTTGAAACATTTATTCTAATCACTACGTTGTCAAATGTATCATATTCTTGTTAAAGAAACCATGTCCAAAATTATACTCTTCTAGTACCAGATCGGTGAAAAAACCGCAGGTCATGATGATGGCATGATATAACAGTTGTTTATGAATGGGAAGGAGAAACAGTGCAACCCCTCCGATCACAATTGGTCGAACCCATTTGTGGGTTGTTGGTAAACAGTCTGGTTTAATACTAGAACTCCATCAAATCTCTCTCAGTTCTTCGTTTTGCCCCTCTCGGTCTTCCGCGTCTTCTTTCGTTTTTGGTCTTTTTTGCCTTTTGCGGGTCGTGACTTTGGTTCTACTTTTAGCCATGCGCGTTTTAGCTTTTCACTCCAGTCATTGTCTTAGTTGAGCGTGCTTTGGCTTACATGCCAGCTCCTCCAAAACCATGAGGAGTAACGCCACCTGGTCTCATCAAACTTCACAACTATTTCTATTTCTTTAGTTTGTTTTATTTTCCGTTGAGAGTTTCGTGTTCTGAGTTAAATTGCCTATCACGCACCACCTCTCCTGAAAGTGTCCATCCTAACTTCACTTTCCGACCAGGTCGCTCCGCGTCGTCAGCCAACCCCCAACCACTGGGTTCCCAAGACTGAACTTCCAGCCAATCAGAAAAGTGGGAAACCCCTTTCGGCAGACAAGGAAGGGTACCCCGGACACAGAAACGCAAGTACTACAAGATACTAGCTGAACTGGTGCCTTTAATATAAATTTGAACCTCATTGAGCAAACTCAATGCAAGGGTTAATTAAGTGATTGATGGTTGTTTAGGTCTATGCAATTGCACATATTGCTGTAAACTTGGGATTTCACTTTTTCATTCTCTTAAACTAATTATTTCCTAATTTTCTATTTTTCTGCAACTTGTGTGTGAATGCGTGTTTTAGATTAGTTTATATGTCTTAGATTTCTCCAATAAAGCCTTATTTATATTGAAAAGAGAGTATCTTGTGTTTGTGCTTACAAGTTAATGTCTTAAAATGCTGATCTTGTTACTGTGCTAATAAATATTGTTTTCACTATACTTTGGATATTAACATCCATTGCAGAATTGATGTCATACGGCTCGTTCAATGAATCGCCTGCCGTCTCAGTGATCAGCCGTAAAACTGTGATTCTGTCCTAATTCCCTTACATATTTTTGGTGGAGTTCCCTTTAAAATCTTAATGATTCCCTTTGAGCTAAATTATTGACCTGTTTCCCTTACACTATTTAATACTTTAAATTAGCTTTTATGTTTATAACTTTCATTTTAATTTTATTTACATTTTTTGTCATTTTGTTATGTGCTTTTGTCTTTTTTTAGTAGGTTTATTATTTTAGTTCGTTTTATGTTAGCTTTATTTTCTTTATTTACAGTTAGTAATTTTATGCTTCAACTTCAGACAAAAATGAATACGTTGCCTTGGAACTAACTGACTATAGGTTTTTTCATCTAATCTTTTATTATGTTTTTTTTCAGCTTCATTTCAATTAACAAAAATGTTGTAATAGTTGTAGATTTAGTTGCTGATGTGAACACTTGCTATCATAATCTCAACACTAGCAAACTCCTGAAAAAATCCAAAGAAAAACAACTTCAGAGTTTTTGCTCTGTCAGCAGTGTGTTTCTGTGCTCCTGCAAATGCACCTTCCTGTGGATGCTAAGAAACGGGACACCGCTCAAACACAGACGCGGGAACGTTTTATGCGACTCATTTTAGACTGCAAAATGCATGCACCTCACGCATCAACCCTATTTTCTTGCCCGGGATGAGTAGAGAGAGAGAGAAAGAGAGAGAGAGAGAGAGAGTAGAGAGAGAGAGCAATCCACTCTGACTCTAGAGACGGGCAGATATCCACAGCACTAGCTGCCCAGAGAGAGCCGCCCTCACTGGACGACACAGAGCAACCCTTCCTCACTCTCAGCTGCCCTACCTATGAGACATTAGAAACGAGACATTTTAAATCCCAAATGTGACATACTTTAACCCTGCCTTCAATGTTAAACCGATGACACAACTCATATTTAGTAGGTGAAAAACTCAAGATTGTATCTATGGCAGCAGATACATTGATGCCCGTTCACAAAAGGAGGCAAGGAGTCAACATTCAGTGATCGCCCACAACACCCCACACACACACACCACGCACACCACACACCACACACACACATCCATACACACACACACACCTACACACCCACACACACACACACACACATCCCCACACACACACACACCACACCACACACACACACAAAAACACAAACACACACAAACACACACTCACACACACACCCACACACACACACCTGTCATCCCCCCCCCCACAACACACACACACCCACAGCACACACAAACACACACCCCACATCACACACAAACACACACCTCCCACAACCAGCCACACACACCACACACACCAACATCACACACACATTCTCACACACAGACACACACACACATCCCACACACACACACACACACAAACACCAACAACACACACAGACACTACGACCCACATCCACACACACACACCCACAACATCACCCCACACACACTCACACACACCACCACACACACACACAAACACAACACAACACATCCCACACACACACACCAAACACACCACATTGAATTATAAATTGTTCGTAGAATTCTACGATTCTAAAATGTTAATTAGTTTTACTCTTTAAATGTATATACATGCATGTTTTTTGTTGCATATATATCTGTTCTAGATTCAATGTAAACACTATGCTTTGGCAATACATTGTAACACTTGTCATGCCAATAAAGCACATATTGAAATTGAAAATTGAGAGAGAAAGAGAGAGTAGACGTCGTCCGAGCTGAACTCATGAGGCAGCTGATGAATGAATGAATGAATGCAGGATGCTTTAAATCAGACTCTTGACTGCTGTCTGATCCACTCTGCTTGATTTACTCTGCTGGCCAAGAACTGACCATGTCTAGAAAGCCCAGAGTGTATTCCCTTTGTTAAAGCAGGTAATATCTGCATAGCAAAAACCTTTTAGTCTGTGAACGGGTGAAGAGAGGAATTAGCAAACAGTTTGGAGTTGGCATGATTTTTGAACAATGTCTCTTCTGCTCACCAATGCTGCATTAAAAAAAAGTGAAAAATACAGTAAAAACAGCAATATTCTGAAATAGTATTACAATTTCAAACAGCTGTTTTTCTATTGAAATTATTGAATACCAATTTAGTTTCTGTGATGCAAAGCTGAATTTTCAGCATCATTACTCTAGTCTTCAGTGTCACATGATCTTCAGAAATCAGTATAATATGCTGATCTGCTGCTCAAGACACATTTCTGATTATTATCAATGCTGAAAACATTAATGTTTTTGTGGAAACTGTGATACATTTGAATTTTCAGGATTCACAGATGAATAGTAAGTTAAAAAGAACAGCATTTATTTGAAATATAAATCTTTTGTAACATTATAAAAGCATTTGCTGTCACTTTTGATCAATTTAGTGTATCCATTCTGAATACATGTATCAATAAAAACCCTCCAAAAAGTATGATAGCTTACGTTTATTTTGTTTGAGAATTTCATATCATCAAGTCTTCATTTTTCTCACAACACAACATAACCTGTTTTCCTCTTTCGTTTAATATACTGGGCGTTAATTATTAATCAGACTAATGCTGCTATTTCACAGACGGCTATCCTTTCCTCACGCATGCAACTCCGTTAAAACTCATTTATATTTCAGCATGTTTACTGTGAACATGCAATTTGTATAATGCATCTGTTTGTTAGAGAAAATGTGTTTTCATCACTGGGACAACAGACGATGTATGAAACTGCTGAGGAATCACGCAAGATGGAGCCGAGCTAAAAATAGATTCTCTCTGCAACTACCACTGAGGAACATCAGTGCATGAGACGCAAGCAAACTACTTCTAGAAATGGTCGTATTTTATGTGCATTAAGTGCAGTTTGAGTTGCATTGAGCTCTGTGAAGAAAAGTGTCACCCTCATCATTGCCCCAGTGAACAGGGAATGTTCTCAGAACGTTCTGGCAAGGTTCTCTCAAAGTTATGAATAAGGTTTTTGCAATAATGTTAACAGAACGTTTGTTCAAGGTTTTCTGTGACCGGCTGCTTAAAATGCTTTGACTCTTACAAGCAAGTCATCAGTTTTTTTCTCTAAAAATGGATGTCTTGACTTTTTAATGTCAGTTACATAAAAACATAGACTGGTCTAATTTGAATCCGAAAGCCCGGCTACATTACCCCTATGAATATCATATACGACTAATGTTGATTCACACGAGCCTGCCTACCCTGGTCTTTAATAATGTTCTCAAAACGTTAGCACAAAAACATTTTAATTGAAAAGTTACTACTTACTACTCGCTTCAGAACATTCAGAGAACATTCAAAAGTAACATTCCATTGTTTGAAAAATTATAAAATGTAACCTAAAATGTTCCCTTAATGTTTTCGGTAACACAATATGCGTAATATTTCTTAAGGGCAACTTTGCAGTTTGGAAATTGAGTTTGTCTACTGTTGATTCATGCTTCAGCTGCATCGTTCGAGGGCATCAAACGACTTCAAAATATGTTTGAAAATAACATGAAATGATATCTGCAACTGAAAAACTTCCATAATATGACATATTTTTGCATGATACAGGATATTGAAGCAGAAAAAGAAAGTGATGCTTTGTTACATTTTGAATTTAGATTAATTTGGAACAACGTGCATTGACGAATCATTCACAATAAGACCAGGAACAATTAAAAGAACAATTGAACATTGATTTCATGTTGACTTTTAACTTTTGCACTGATATGCCCTGAAATTACCTGACATTAATCGCGTTACTTCCTAAAGATTGTGCAAATCAGCCAGATGCAGCCTGCAGTCAGGTTGTTTTGATGAGTGTAATGGTGCTTTTATCTAAAAGCCATAGACCGTTATTGCCATATATCTCTTCCTGAAGCCCCTGGTGAAGATCTCAAACAGAAAGCATTGCAACAAGCATAATGAATGCCGGAGTGTGAGATGAGATTAGCAGGAGCACATTGGAAGTGTTTCTGTCTTCCTTTTTCGCTTACCTTGCTGTGAGCGTAACCACAGACCCAAGAGCTTCAGGTTCCCCCGCGCCGCTCCATGCGGATCAATCCCGGAGAACTGGGGAACCCTTAGGCTCCTTATGGCGGAGGTGGCAAACAATTCCCCTGCGTTCCAGCGGCCAAAACCGAGATCGAGGCGATCAGCACCATTATGTCTGAGGAATGAAAAAAGAAATATAACGGATAATACACAATCATATAAAATATTAATGTGACAGAAAACAGTGAACTTTGTTCCTTCAGAGCATTAAGCTTTTACTCTATATAAGTAAAGGTCAGTAAAAATGTTTTTATGCTTTTGAAATACGTCTCTTCTGCTCACCAAGGCCGCATTTATTTGATCAAAAATAGAGTAAAATTGTGAAATATTATTACAATTTAAAACAGCTGTTTTCTATGTGAACAGATGTTAAACAGTAATTTAGTTCTCTGTATTTTCAGCATCATTACTCTAGTCTTCAGTGTCACGTGATCTTCAGAAATCATTCTAAAGCAACATTAATTGGAAATAGAAATCTTTTGTAACAACATAAATGTCTTTACTGGCACTTTTGATCAATTTAATGTGTCCTTGATGAATGAAAGGATGCATTAATAAACTACAAAAATACAAAATTTTAACAATACTCTATATGTTCCGTGGGAATCAAACCTATAACCTCGGTGTTGCTGCATGGCATTGCTCATGTTGAAACATAATTTAGACATTTTGATCTTTTTCCATTCAATTACAGTGAATACAAGCTGTGCTTATATGACTAGAAAACACTGAGGATAAGGATAAGGATTTGTGATGTAGGATTTACTGTTAAACTATTTTCACTGATAATACATTTTGCAAATAAATACAAAGAAACATGAAAAGCATGAACTTTTGAAGTATAAAGACTAAAATAGTATGTTCTTGCAAAACGTACTCTTCATTTACAAGTTGAAAAATTATGTTTCAGTGTAGCTTGGCAGTACTCACCGATAACACAGAAAGGTTTCCTGGCGAATTTTAACCTTCCCCTCCATCCTCTGTATCGACAGCAACATCCTGCAGACCAGATCCTTACGATGTACTCCACTCCGAAAACCACAATGGTTACAATTTCCTACAAACACACAGACAGATGTCATGTTAGCATGTGATCAATGCACACGTGTTAAATCAATACCTCTGTGATATTACATACCAGGATGTAGAGGGCGTCTTCTGAGCTCTTCTCATATTCTCTGATGGTGGAGAACACAGACAGAACCAGACAGGAGAAAACCAGCAGGAAGCTGAAATGACAAGAGAAAAAGCAGTTTACCTGATGTGCATTGCATTTGCATGTGATTTGGGCCAAATAAAACCAGATGCATGTATTAATGCAGTAAATTTGATAAGCATAATGAATTGCTTTATCTAAAGCTGATCATGTTGCACCTTTTAAGATTTTCCTAATGAACTGTCCAGCAAATAGAGACAAAAAGCGAGTGTTTATTTGTAATCTGTCCTTCAGATGCCACATTAAAGTGGGTAATTGCATTGCTGACACTGTTTTTCTCACCATCTCTCTGTCAGCATGAGCTCTGCTGCGGCTCAATAAGAATCCTGCAGGAAGCTAACGGCGCTCAGTCACAGACGCGGGACATATCAGGCTTGACACACGCTAGCCCTCCGTGTGACCACATTACACAAACTATTTATTGACACAAACATTATAATTCTCTTAACACACCGACCCTGGGCAGTAAATTGATGTGTTTTTATATTTTCATCTTAATCTACTCTGCAGCCAATCTAAACTGACAGCTAAACTTTAGAGAAATAGAAAGGCAAAACTAGAATGCAAAATCTATAATAAACATCATGTAACTATTAGAGCTAATGCAATTTCATTAGAAAGCGCAAAGCACTTCATAATGCAAAATATAAATGATACTGCTGTATGTACAGGTGAATAAAGAGAGAAATTGAGCTGTTATTTATAATTTCTTTTACAAAAGTATTATATTAAACGTACAATAATAATATAATTTAAATATATTAAATACATTATAAAATATAAATATATTGCATAAATAATACTAAAATAATTAATAATACAGCTATATAATTATATGTGTATATGTTCATTTATGTATATTGTAATGTAATAATATTAATATAATGATAACATGTGCATACATAATATGTATGTATAAAATTAATTTATATATTTCGATTTCATGCTTCTCAGTATTTACTGTATGTAAGGTTTTGTTTAATAAATAAATAAATGTGAACATTGCATTGAAATGTATTTACATTTATGTATTCATTTAATGGTATTTTTGCTAAGCAATAACAGTGCATATTTTTGTGCATGAATATGCAATAAATAAATAAACAAATAACACACATTTATTATTTATAATGTAATGAAAAAAAGAAAAAAGAAATAGTAAGATGCGTAATTTTACTTCTATGCATTATTTTCATGCATTCATTTATAAGTATTTTGATAATCTTCGGTCAGAAAATCCTTCTCTAGTACAGACGCTTCCCTTCTTCTTCACTTTATTTGAACATCATGATAACAGAAGGATCTCATTTTCTCTGCAAGGTCATGTTAGAGGTTCATGGAAAGGTAAAAACAGGTTTAGTAGCGGTTATTGATAGAGATGACACTGTACTGATAAATGACACGTGCGTCTTGTTTTCACAGCAACATCATTTCAGGAGAAAGAGTCTGTCGACAGCCCGGGTGCAATAATGCTTCCCAGCAGGCATGTAAACTGTAATTGGACTTAACGTACGAGCAGACGCAATATAATGCTCCACTGGCCAAGTGTGCAAAGCTACAGCGCGACGACTCTACAGCACTTGACAGGAGTTTTCTGATTCTTTAGCTCAGATGTTTACACTCCTAAACATCTTAGTCAGCACTTTCTCCTAATGACTATCAAGGGGGAACTTGAGCTTAGACTGGTCTGTGTTTAACAAGGATTAATTAGCTGGTGATTAGATGAAAAGAACAAGCAAAAGCAAGCACTAACACACTCACTCAGATACAGAGGAACAGCCAATCAGAGCATTTGTTTTGGAATTTATATCTCTTTTCTCTATCTTTGTTGCCAGGCAAACTTTTCAATTTAGGGATCATATCAAAGGTGTTTGTTCCAGAAAATATTTAGATGTTATATGTGCATGAACTAAATAATTTAACGCCATTTTTGTTAACTAGAATCAGGGTTAATGTTAACTAAAACCATGAAAATAAAATTATTTCAGCTAGTTGCCAAGGCAACATTTCTCATATTAGTTTAATTTGAAGTACTAAAATTACTAAAACAAAATAAATAAAAAATAATATATACAAATTATAACATATATATGATAGATATATTCATATAAAAAAAAAAAAAACACAAAAATAACACAAACAAATTCCAAAATAAAATAGCACTAACTATATAACCAGAAGACCACAGAGACAGAAACCACTTAGAGCCATACAGAACTTCTTAGCAATGACCTAGCAACCACCCAGATCACCTTAGCAACCAGCAACCAAAGCCCTGTTAACCACTATCACACATGTTCTTCAAAAAATGTAAACCTCTAGTTATTAATAACTCAACTTCATGTCATGCCTGACACATTACACATGGTAAAATCAATGTAAAACACGACCTGTCTGTCGGGGCTTTTTGCTTTATTGTTATTATGTGGGAGAAAATTAATTTAAATTTTGACTTTTGCTCAGAAGATCTTTAATGGGGTCATTTTCTCAGAAGTCTCCATTTTATGGAAATAGAACTGTTGCATAATTCCAAATAAATAAATTAGGATGCGATTCACAAATGAATGCCTGGCAAAGTTGTGTTTGTGACATAAAAAGATATTTGTGAATATGTTTTTTATTTGCAAATCTAATTTTATTTATTTGTGAATTGAATTCATGTTTGTGAAACTCTAAGATTTATTTGTGGATCTCATTCTATTTATTGTTAGCCTCTCTACATTTATCTGTGGATCATAATCTATTTATTTAGAATTATGCAACAATTCTATCTCCTTACCATTTGCTCTATGTTTAATCTTAGCGATTTTTCTAGAAGAAACAGTCAATGTGATTTGACATTTTGGAAACAATTAACAAGATCTCATTTGTTAACATTAATGCATTTGCTAACATAAACTAACAATGTTATTTATTAAATCATTGTTGATTGTTTATTCACGTTAGTTCAAAGTGCGTTACAGTCAACCGATACTACATTGATTTAAAAAATGAATTAGTAAATGTTGAAATTAAATTGCTTAATTAACCAACAATGAACATCCTTATTGTAAAGCACCATGATTTTTCTGTCAAATGCATGATCATGAGATTGTATTATTTGATGCTTTCACAGGTGTATTTTGAATTTTGCATTGCATTTAGTTGTTTTTAGAGTTAACAAAAACTTTATAATATTCTGCCAGGACATTATCTGTTTTTCTATCTGATTTCTGTTAATAAAATGCACAGTTAGTGATTACAAAGCAACAAAAAACCCTCTTCCATCACGAATCCCTCCTTCACTCTTCAGTTTCTGTTGTCTTTGCATCACACACACCGTTACACTGCATGCACAAAACATTTGATTTCAAAGCTGGCCTGCTGTCGTACGGCTCGTGTTACTGAATCCAGTCTGTCCAGCAGTCGCATCTCTCCAGTCCTGCAAACATCCTCTGTCCAGTGGATTGGATGACAAGACTACAGCTCTGATTACAGATTATCGACTCTGAACAAAACACCCATGTCAATACGGAGAAGAGTCGTCTCACTCCTCCTGCTGAGAACACGAGGATGCCAATCTTTTCACATACGGGACACAAGTAGTTTTCCAGTGGGACGAAACAGGCCTCCAGGTTCAGGATCATTACATTTAATGTGTGAGAGAGATCTTGCATTAACAAAAAACATGAATTTGCATTGGTGGTTTGTGCTGGTTAGAGCCAGTCTAGCTGGCTAGATTTGGTCAACATGATTCTGATTTACCTGGTTAATTAAGACTAGTAATCCATCATCCAACACACAACATATGATGTGACAGTAATACTAGACAAACTATTAATTGTATCATTATAGTTTATATTGTAAAGGTTTATGTGTAAACTAGCTGTTACATAGATGTGTTCAGTTTTAGTTATTTCAACACATCAGATCATACACACTGCAAAAAAATTATATTCTTAATTACTAATTTCCAGTTAAAATATTAAACAAATTTTTTTTAAAACAAGATGAATTAGACATTATGAGTTTTAAGTTACCCAGCGACAGTCTGAAGCATCACCAAGTACAAGACACCACTCGTGCAGTCTGTGGAGAATCAACAACTGGCTGATGATCTGAATGTGTTTTACTGCTGGTTTGAAAAGCCCAGTCTCACACCCCACAGCAACTCTGATCTGCACTTCCCTTACCAAAAAGAAGTATACTTCAAGTTTGTTTTATTAAGTATACTTCAGTAAAGTTTAAGTATATTTTAAAGTATACTTTATGTAGCAAGTATACAAATATCAGTGTACTAGTAGTATACTTGTAAGTGTACTATTTCAATACTCCTTGGGACTAAATTGGCCCACTTTCTAGTATATAAAAGTATACTTTTAAGTGTACTTTAAGTATAACAGTAGTAATCTTTGAGCACACAACTAGTTTACATATATGTTTTTAGTTTGTACTGCAACTATACTAAAAGTGAACTTATAGGTATACTGATAGTTTACTAAATAAATACTTGAAATCATTTTTAGTACACTTTGAAGTATAGTCTCAGTAAACTACTAGTTTAGTAGTTTTATACTGCAAGTATACTTGTAAGTTTTCTTTAAGTGAACTTTACATCATACTTTAAGTATACTACTATGTCCCTATTTAGGTATTAATTTGTATATATTTTGTTATATGAATATCTGAACATACAAAACATCAAAAGAAAGAACAGGGCATCTGCTTGTAAACAAAAACATTTTATTCTAGCTTCATGCATTCTTTTTTAAAACACTTGAATGTGGGTAAGTTTCATAAATAAAAAAAAAAGAAATAAACAACATTTTGAACAAAAAAATGAAAAAAGACTATTAATTGGATTCAGAACGATAATCAAATTGTAGGATGAGGTCGATCAACACCCCAAAGCTCTGCATGGGTCGACATTTTTTATTCATAACGGTTACACAGTTTGATGCTGTTTTATGTTCTGATGATCGTTTCGGTTCTTCTTCGCTGTGTTTGGAAAGTTCGTACAGACGAGGTGTAATAGCGCCCCATACCACTATAACAATGAAAACATGGATCCCGGACACAAGTATGGCTCAAATATATTTAAACGTTTTCTAAGTAAAGTCAATGTATACTTAAAGTCATTTTAAGTAATTACTTCTGAGAAGAGCATAAACACATTTAGAGAAATACATAAAAAGTAGACTGAAAAGAATTTTCATATTTTTTGTTTAGAAAGAAGTACTAATAGACACTTGAATAAAAATTCTTTTTATAAGGGTTCACACATTCACCTACCACTCCTGCAACCCCCCTCCCTCCCTCCCTCTCCCACCATTCAACAGTGCGCTTAAGGTCTGTGTAGAGGATGTGAACAGGGTCTTCAGAAGACAGAAGTCTAAGAAAGCTTCAGGCCCAGATGGTGTTTCAACTGCCTTTTTAAAAGTCTGTGCTGACCAACTGACCCCCATCTTCCCACAGATCTTCAACAGATCACTGGAGCTGTGTGAAGTTCCTGCCTGCTTCAAACACTTCAACATTCATCCCGGTCCCCCCAAAAACCCAAATCACGGGACCTTAAACGGATACAAGTCACTTCTCACGTCTGTGGTCAAAAATCACTGAGAAACTGGTCCTGGCTACCTGATGGAATCACTAGACCTTGCTGGATCTCTTCAGGTCTGTGGATGTATGCCAGTCAACATGGGACTGCATACATCCTGCAACACCTCGTAGACCTGGGAATCTGAAGGGATCTATTTGTGGACTTCAGTTCGCCTCAATACCATCAGCCGAATTCCCTCCGACAAACTGACCCCGCTCTCCGTACCACCTCCATCTGTTCATTGGATCACCAGCTTCTGACAGACAGGCAGCAGATAGTAGGCGGGTTAACTCACATCAGACTTCACGACAGCATGGCAACCTATAAGGGAATGGGTTGTGTTCTCTTTCCACTGCTCTTCTCCCTGTACACAAACGACTGCACGTCTAAAGAACCCTCTGTCAAGCTCCTGAAGTTCACAGACGACACTACAGTCATAGGCCTCATCAAGGACGGAGACGAGTCTGCTTACAGACAGGAGGTTAAAGAGCTGGCTGCCTGGTGCAGTTATAACTACCTGGAGCTGAACACGCTCAAAACATGGAGATGATCGTGGACTTCAGGAGAAACACCCCTGCACTACCCCCACTCACCATCATGAACAGCAATGTGGCTGCAGTGGAGTCATTCAGGTTCCTGGGCACCACCATCTCTCAGGACCTGAAGTGGGACATTCACATTGACACATTAAGGCCCAGCAGAGATTGTACTTCCTTCACCGGCTGAGGAAGTTCAACCTGACACAGGAGCTGCTGAAACAGTTCTACTTGGCCATCATTGAGTCTGTCCTGTGTTCATCTATATAATTTTTTTCAAAAAAAACAAAAAAAACAAAAAAATAAAAAAAAATAAAAGTCATGTCTGAGACGAGTCATGACACTGACCATTCATTTAATCGCCCCATAACTGCAGTGTGAGATGTTCCTGTCTTTGATTAGTCATTGATGACCAGTACACACACACACAAACACACACATGATCTCACATCTGATTGTACTAATAGCACACAGGATGTCCCATGATTGTTTTCTTGAGATAATTGAACTGCCCCTCACAGGAAGCTGCTGTATTTCCGTTCGTTCACACTAATTGATGCACAACACGTGTGTTTCCTCATTCTAGAATCTTCATATGCCTTAATTCTCTTAACCGTAGATCTCTCGATCAAACTAAATTCAGCGACGGATTAGAAAAACTCAAAGAGTGAGAAACTATATTTCATTTGCCTAAGAACCCGCAGTGATGACCAGTGTGGGGGAAAGTTACTTTTAAAAGTATTTTAAAATATTGCATTACTCCATAAAAAAAAAAAGTAATTACATTACTTTTTATGGAAAGTAATGCATCACGGTACTTTTGCACTACTTTTTAAATCTGGACAGGGCTTGCTTGTGTGTTTTTAAAATAAAAAAGTTATATTTTTGGCAAATATAAAAGCCTTTTCACAGCAAAAGTGAAATGAATGCGCCTCAGGCTGAAGGGAAAATAAATTTACGTCTGTACAGTAGAATGCAGAAGAAGAAATTTCAACACACTTTAGCAATAAAAAAAGACAAACGAATGTTTGTCTAGAGTAATTTGTGCTCATTAGTACAGTTGAACTGGATCATCGAAAGGTCAGAAGCAAAGACATTGGTTAAAATAGAATGGGATTAAATGCATAAAGCATATTTGTGCCATTTAACATTTAATTATTGCAGGTTTACATCATATTCTGAGTTGCATTATTTTTATTCATTTTGAGGAATACTGAATCTATGTGTGTTTTTTTTGTGTGAGTGAGATGAATTAATGCATATTCATATTTATTTTAGAACTACAGTAACATCTTCTGATTTCTGTCACCATGGCAACACCAGAGCTGTCAATCAATAAATTGAAAAGAAAAAGTAACTGGCTTTACTTATTTGAAAAAGTAACTCATATATTCTCTTGTAAATTTAAAAGTAATGCATAATTTACTAGTTTCTTAAAAAAAGTAATATGATTACGTAACTTGCGTTACTTGTAACATATTACCAAAAACTGGTGATGACCAGGGAAACAAGAAAAAACACTCACACTCACTCAACACAACACACACACCAGCACACACCACACAAAACACACACACACACACACGGTTTTCAGTGCAAAGAAATGCAAGACTAATCAGTGAAGTGACGTGACATCTGGCCAAGTATGGTGTTCCATACTTGGAATTTGTGCTCTGCATTTAACCCATCCAAGTGCACACAGCAGTGGTGAATAAGCATACACACACACACACACTGTGAACATACACCCGGAGCAGTGAGCAGCCATTTTTGCTGTGGTGCCCAGGGAGCAGTTGAGGGTTCGGTGCCTTGCTCAAGGGTCTCACCGCAGTTGTGGTATTGAAGGTGGAAGAGAGCGCTGTTTAAATTAAGAAGAGGTTGCCACAATACATCATGCAAATATGCAAATGTAACAGGAGATTCCCTTCTGAGGGAACTCATACTGCATCCTCTAGCGGTGGCTATGGGGAACGCCTTCAACATGACTGGTGTCGGAAGCAAATGTCTAAACATCATAGGCAACAGTACCGGCAGCGGTTCTTTCTTTCATTCACATAATGGCGAGCACTAGTAAGACGTTTTAGCAGTGTGTGGATCTGTCCTTGTTTTCTGACACCTGATGACACACACAATCTTTGCGTCTTGTGTTTTGTACTCGAGGGGGCACCACAGATCTCGCCCTAAGCGCCACAAAACAGACCCTACTGCCATTAGCAGGTCCATAGTGGCCATGGAGGTAACAGATTAGGTGGGAGATGAGGGCCCTATCTGGACCTCTCTCCTCTCGCTCTGGTGACCTCTTGGGGTCTGTGGTCTATTAGACCTCTCTAATTAGGTTCTCCTAATTCTACAGCCTCCTGGATCCTCTCACGTCTCTCGGTCGAGCTAATGCTCTCACCTACGAGTAGGTGCAGTCGTGCATTCTGCTCCCTGGGGACAGGAGCTTGACTCTACCCCCCTCATGCCCCTGAGGGCTACTGTGGGTTTTAGAATGATAGAACCATAGATAGAACGCAGATATATTGATATGTATGTATACATTGCAGTGTGTATTGTGTCACGTGACCATCTTCTCAGAATCCTCTTTTCTTCACACACAAACAACTCATGAAGCTTAAAACAATTAAACAAATGACTACTAACTCCCCTAAACAGCAAAGGAAAGCAAAGCAGTCATGAGGACATTACAGTCAAGAGCTTCACAGACATTAGGGTCAGTAAGAGACACACCCGAATGAATACCGGAGTCTATTACTACACAACACAACACAACACAACACAACACAAGCTCAGACTCAAAGAAAATCACATTACACTCCGAACGATATCAGTGACACAAAACACACTGAAACTCAAAAGAATCAAATGAAGAGATTTATGTCTCATGAACATCTATCTATCTATCTATCTATCTATCTATCTATCTATCTATCTATCTATCTATCTATCTATCTATCTATCTATCTATCTATCTATCTATCTATCTATCTATCTATCTATCTATCTATCTATCTATCTATCTATCTACCTACCTACCTACCTACTTACCTACATACCTATATACCTATCTACCTATCTACCTATCTATCTATTGAACTTTGCTTTTTAAAGTTAAAATGTACAGTTTTTAGTTTTTCTGTTTTTCCACTGCCTCACATTCAAATTCAAATTGCAATTCTATCTCCTGTTTGCTACATCAATTCAAATTAAATTCAAATTCAGGAGTGCATACACACACACACACACACACACACACGTAAATTAGCACGCTCATTAAACCTCCTGCGTTAATGTTTCTTTTCTAATTTACTGTTTGATTCTCGAGTCGCAGGCCTGGTGCTCCAGGAGCTTCTGATTACAGTAATTACAGCTGCTATGAGACTAATGACGTGCTGCTCATGACGGGATGCTGCCGCTCCTCACAACCCTCTGAAGACCTGTGACAGGCACGGCCCAATATAATCAAATCCTCAAATATAAACTGCAATGGTTTGCTGAAGACGCTCAAACACAGCTGAGTGGAGCAGATCTGTCAAGATTTCAGAAACAAGAGAAACAAGATAAGAGTAATAAAGTGATTTAAGGACTCGCGATAAGAACCGATGCTCAGAATCAGCGTGTTTCCTTCAGCGCTTTACTAATACACAACTTAAAACCAGTGAAGACCTGCAGCAATATTCACTCACAGATCAGCACTTTGGACTTCTTAGGAGTTAAAACTTAAAATTTGAGATTTTTCAGTTGGCGTATACCTTACTGGGCAAAGTTTTTATTTGTTATTTTTTATGTTCTTGAAAGAAGTGTCTTCTGCTCACCAAGACTGCATTTATTTAATACAGTAAGAACAGTAAAATTGTGAAATATTATTACAATTTCAAACAGCTGTTTTCTATTTGAATATGCTGTATGTTAAACTGTTATTTATTTCTGTGATCAAAGCTGTATTTTCATCATAACTCCAGTCTTCAGTGTCACATGATCTTCAGAAATCATAATAATATGCTGATTTGCTGCTCGAGAAACATTTCGGATTATTATCAATGTTGAAAACAGTTGTGCTGCAGAATATTTTTGTAGATACATTTTATTTTTCAGCGAACTTTGATGACAGAAACGGGTCAAAAGGAAGGAACAGCATTTATTTGAAATAGAAATATTTTGAAACAGTTATATGTTGCAACTTATTAAAATTGTCTTACTAGCACATGTTGGATCAATTAATGCATCCTTGATGATAAAGTATAAGATCTTTTTTATCTTACGTAAACCCAAACTTTTGAATGGCAGTGTATCGCAGTTGCCATAACATATGAATCAGATATTTTCAACATTGATAATAAAAGAAGATGGAAAAAAGTCGGACCAACATTGTCCTGTTCCAGCTCACAATGGTTGTAAAAAAAATAGATTCATTTCAGTCTGACAGGGGAGGCTATGAGACTGTTTTTTAGCCCATTAACTCAACTAACATGTAAGATAAATGGATAAAAATAAAATGACTGCTACAAATGATGATCTGACATCTTCGGTTTACCTGGCCCTAATAAACAACAGTGGTACAGAGTGGACATCAGCACGGAGATCTAAAGCTTTAAAAGAACACGAGCAACTTGAGCAATCGATGGCTGTCATAGGTCATTCCTCCACATACTCATGACCCTCACACAACACCAACACACACACACACACAACACAAACGGCTCTCGGGAATGAACCAGATGTGTGTGTGTGTGGGACAGTGATTGAACCACTCTAATAGCACCAGACAGCATTCGTTACACGATTCCTTTCTGAAGTGTGAAGGTGGTTAGAGAAGCATGTGACACACGCTCATCTGCATGCCGCTGTCTTAAAGTGACAGTACACACCATCATTCAGTCATCATTTACAGAGCAAGAGAGCATAAAAGGTTCAGTTTTGAAGAATGAATGCATTTAAGCATGCAAGCCTGATGGACAACTTTTAAGATATTTTATGATATTTCTGGTCATGTTTTAGTGTTATTCATCATGCATTTTCATTACTTCTGTGTCCCACTGAAGACGGATTTGTACATGAGAGTGAGTTTTTCTTTTTTAGTGATCTCTTCCTTACACACACTCATTGAACGTGTGTGTTCAGTAAGACTATGAAACTGAATTTGGAGGCTGAAGGTCCTGAGGGTTTCTCGGTTGACCGATCTGTCAAAACTCTTTCACTCGGCTGAGAGAGAGAGAGAGACCCACCAGTGAAGAGGATGAGTATGCGGAACGGGACAGGACACACCCGACAGAAAGAGAGAGAGAAGAAAACGATAACCAGGCAGATGTTTTACCCAGTCAGTCAAACACACACACAGAAACACACACACACACCCACCCACACACACACACACACACCACACACAAACACACCACACACAATATTAAAGCCTTTATATATAGCTGTATTCTTTTTTTTTTTTCTCATTGTGTTATAAATTGTAATTTCTGTTTATGGTTGCACACAGGATTGCTTTTCTCCCAGTAAAATAAGATGCTATTGATAAATGGAGGAAGGAATCAGTTTTAATGGCTTCTTAAAGGTAACAGCTCCCAGAAATGAACCAGAGAAACACACGCCATTCAAAAAGTACACAAAAGTACTAAATTATATTATTTATGATAACTTGTGCAATTAATTATCCTATAACAACATTTTTCTTTCCCTTTAGGTTTTACAGTTTTTTACGATTGCTTACACACTAAAATTAAACTTTTCCAACAATTAGCAAAAATTTACACTCGAGGAGCAAAACACAAGGCTAGATTTGCACAACTGTAAGCACATTGTCAGATTCACACTATTTGCAAAACATTACACACACTTGTATACATCAGACACAGAAGTATATCATGATGTCACTTCCTTGCAATTCCAAAGCACTGACTGTCAAATTACCACACCTATGAGCCGATCTGTTAAACACAGCCATCAGGTGCACAAACACATGATTGCTAAATTGTAGACGCACCAATCAGGTTTAAGCACTATAAAAATGCAGCAGGTAGGTTCACCTGCCTTCAACCAAAATGGAAGGAGTCAGAAGAAGAGTGAGGGTGAGAGGAGGAGTACACGGAGGCGGAGAAGGAGGTAGAGGAAGAGGAAGAGGCAGAGGCCGAGGAAGACCTGAAGCAGCAGGAGGAGAACATGCACAAAGAAGAAGAGGACCAAACTTATCAAATGACATTCGTGCAACACTAGTGGACCATGTTGTGAACCACGGATTGACGCTGAGGGAGGCTGGACTGAGAGTTCAGCCAAATCTTAGCAGATATACAGTGGCATCTGTCATAAGGACTTTTCAACAGGAAAACCGGTAAAAGAAGATCTGTCTACAGTTACAGTAATCAGCCGCTAATTGTATGCACCATATCAACACTTGTGATACCCCTTCCTGTGACATTGTACAGTAAGTTACATGTATTATTCTCTACATAGGATTGAGGGTCGGGAACGACAAGGAGGAAGGGGGCCCATATTCACGCAAGAACAAGAGAGAGAGATAATAAACATGGTTTTATATGGCCAATAATGCTATCAGGCTCAGAGAACTACAAGCAAACATTATCGGTGACCATGCCATTTTCAATAATGTCCATCAGGTATCTCAGTCAACACTGGCACGCATCCTGAAAAGACATCAGGTTCAAATGAAACAACTTTATCGAGTGCCTTTTGAGCGGAATTCAGAGAGAGTTAAACGGCTGCGGCATGAGTATGTGGAGGTTTGTATTGTTCACTTTAGCACTGTGATGTTGCATACTCCACACATTACTTTTTTACATTGACTGTAATATACTAGACCTATCCTGAACTACACAATGTTGTCTTTCACTGTATTTCAGAGAGTTTTGCAGATGGATGCTGAGGAAATCCTGCATGAATTCATATATATTGATGAGGCAGGGTTCAACCTCACAAAAGCAAGAAGGAGAGGCAGAAATATCATTGGCCACAGGGCTATAATCAATGTCCCAGGGCAACGTGGGGGTAACATCACCCTTTGCGCTGCCATTTCACAGCATGGGGTTCTCCTCCGTCATGCCAAAATGGGCCCTTACAACACACCTCACATTCTCGCATTTTTGGACCGATTGCACCACATCGTCACAGCAGGTAATGAAATGCACCAGATACAATACACTGTCGTCTGGGACAATGTGTCATTCCACCGCTCTGCTTTGGTCCAGAACTGGTTTCAACACCATCCACAGTTGACAGTACTATACCTTCCACCATACTCTCCGTTTCTAAACCCTATCGAAGAGTTTTTCTCTGCATGGCGGTGGAAGGTTTACGATCTCCAGCCCCAGGCTCAGGTACCCCTCATTCAGGCCATGGAGGACGCCTGTGACCGAGTCGACGCCGCAGCTGTGCAAGGATGGGTTCGACATTCAAGACGGTTCTTCCCGCGTTGTCTTGCTAATGAGGATATTGCTTGTGATGTTGATGAAATTCTCCGGCCAGATCCAGCTAGGCGACAAGATAATGTATAGTATGTTTACTGTAGCATTTTCTGTACAATATTGTGTGTTTTTTTTTCAGATTACTTTTTGTTTGTTGTTATTTACTGTAACTGTAACCTGTACTGGATACAGTATTTTACGTTTGTCTGTTGTTTGCTGAGCTAACAGTGTTACGCACACTACTGTAGTAGCATGACAACTGGGACATGTTTTGTTGTGATTCTCCATGTTGACTGATTTGGGTATATGGAGAGAAATCAATGATATTTTCGTCAGTCTGCAGCATTGGTCTTGTGTAGTGTTTGAACTATTGTATAGTTGCACTTTCTCTGTGTACTTCATTTACAGTACTCTAATCACTGAGAAGTAGACTTGCTAAAAGTGTTTTAGGTTAGCAACAGCAGTGTGTAACTGGTTCAAAAAGATTAAAGTCATATGAAATGTGTGTTTCGTATGGTAACAAAATATTGTTTTTATAAAGTTGTGTATAGTTTTGACAAAAGTGTTCCATTTTGCAAATGATCTGAAGTGTTGTGCTACTTTGGTGTAGGGTTGTGTTAATTGTGTGTAGTGTTTTGACAAACCGGGCCCTGTTTTCAAAATTGTGCTTAAGCAATCGTAAAAAACTGTAAATATTACAGTTATATACATATATAGCAACCACTGCTGTGAATGATCTTCTGGCGGAGAGAAAGTTTGTCGTGATCGTCCCTCGCGCGGAGGTTGAATATAATTGCGGGGCCGAGGCAATTAAAGCAAATATAATGAACGAGATGAATGTGAAGAGGGTTTTCTATCATTCCCTTTGTTTATCGTCCATAATTCTTACATAATGCTCACATGAAAGATTTGAAAAACCTTTCCCCAGACCACCTCAGCAAATGAGAGATGATACAGAAAACACTAGAATACATTATATGCGCTAAATATAAGAAAACAGAATTATATCGGTTAAAAAAAATCAGGAGCTCAAGTCTGCGCCCTACCAACACCTCAAAAAACGCAAGGTGCCAGAAGCCACGCTTCTTAGGGTCACAGTGCAGTTCAGTCTGTGTGTGTGTGTGTGTGTGTGTTGTGTGTGTACGTTATGAGCACGTTAGACAGTGTGCTTGATTTATGTTTTTTCGGGGTGCATAAATATAGTAAGAAACCAGCTGTAAAACGACCTGATGAGGCGTTTATGCATCATTCAACGCAACAGACGTATATACGAGTATTACACACACAACCCACCACACCACAACAAACACAATATATACTATTATATATATATATATAAATTTTTGGTTCAATTAAAGTAAAATATATATATTAATTTTTTTTTCTATTTAATTGAACCGGAGAAAAATTTAAGTTTAATTGAGAGATATAGATATTCAATTATCAGATAATTTTATATAATTTAATTGATTTAAATTTAAAAAAAATTATTAAAATACCTAAATAAATATTAGAGGTGTGTTGAGCATAAAAAAGTTGCACAGGATATGCTATGTGGTTGGCATAGCGTTTTTGTCTAGGAGGTTGCTAGGTGGTTCTGTGATATCCAGTGCTTCTATATCCGAAGCTTATTGATCTGATGACACACTCATGCACATTCTATTTCATTAGCTGATCTTATGTAATGAAATGATGACAAAGGCCAAGATGTAAATAAACACATGCACACATATAAACGTCACATATGATTTATTCTCACAGGGTGAAGAATCGCTAGGGAAGGTTTGTAACTTCATTCGATCATTAAACTTCCCTGCCGTTTCTTGCAGCTGCTCTGGTCATTTAAATGGACCGAAGCCAAAGACCAGAACAGACGCCAAAATACCAAAAAATATGCTCTCTACACAAACACACACACACACACACACACACACACACCACACACACACACCACACACACACCCACACTCACACACACACACACAACACACACCACACAACACACACACACACACACACACACTCACCACACGACACACTCAACACAAACACACACACTCACACACACACACTCACACACAAACACTCACACACAAACACACAATTTCAGATGTTCAATACACTCATTCTGTGTGATTTATAAGCGTTTTGAAAGTGGGGACATGGGGTAATGTCCTGAAAAGTCACCTTCTCCTTGTCATACCTTTGTCATTATACAAATTTAGATCCTAATTTGACACAAAAATCAAAAACGAAAAAATGCGTACACACACACACCCACACACCCACCACACACACACACACACACAACCACAAAACACACACATGCTAATCTCTCCTCACAACACACAAACACATGCATAATCTATCCTCACAAACACACATGCACATCAACATTCATGATGAAATGCATTGCTCACAGCTTGTCAAACACCTCAAACCTACATAACAAAACTAAAGATCAGTGTTTGCTCAAGAACAATCAAGATCTGACTCATTCTGGAATAAAACGTTCAGTCCAATCAGTTCCTGGTGGATAAAATACACTTTTATCTCCAGTTTCACTCAAAAAAGATGTAATTTTACAAAAGTAAAATGGGTTGCAAAATGCAAACGCTGTTTCATGTTGACTTCATCTCAGGCTGTTGTGACTGAAATAGCAGCTTTCAGATGGTGCAATTCAACCCACAAAACAGCAACAGCATCATTTTACTCTGCAGAAAGCAAAATGCCTTCATTTATGCTGTTTCATGCTGTTGTTCCCTCGAACCAGACGTTTGTTCTTTGACCCACAAAACTTTACTTCCCCGACTGACTGACGGAGCGACACTGAGCTCTGCATGAAAACACACAGTCCTCTGATTCACTTTAAATGTCCCAAAACCTGCAGCCAGACTGACATTTTCCTTTTACTACAAAGAGATGAGTTCACCTCTAAATGTTACACTACCAGACAAATTTTAAAATTATTCAAATGTTTAATGTTTTTGAAAGAAGTCTCTTCTGCTCACCAGTCTGCGTTTATTTTAATCCAAAAACTGCAAAAATGTGAAATAATATTACAATTTAAAATAACTGTTTTCTATTTGAATATATTTTAAAATTTTAATGTATTTCTGTGATGCGCAGCTGTATTTTTCAGCATCATTACTCCATTCTTCAGTGTCCTTCAGAAATCATTATAATATGCTAATTTGCTGCTCAAGAAACATTGCTGATTATTATCAAAAATAGTTTTTTGTGGATTAAAAATTCAATTGCTCAAAAGTGGACTTTTATAATGTTACAAATGATTTCTGTTTCAAATAAATCTGTTCTTTTGAACTTTCTATATCTTTGAATCCGAAAATTAAAATGTTCACAGTTTCCCACAAATATAATGTTTTCAATATTGATAATATCCAGAAAGCAGCAAATCAGCATCTGATACTGATTTCTGAAGATCAATGTGACACTGAAGCCAGAGAATGTATGCTGAAAATACAGAGAAGAAATACACTTGACAGATATTCACTTAGAAACAGCTGTTTTCATCGTAATAATATTTCCAATTTCGACTGTGTTTTGAATCAATAAATGTAGCCTTGGTGAATGTAGGAGACTTCTTTCAAAAACATTAAGAAAACTATTCCAAACCAGTTTGGCCAATTTCAAGCTTTTCTACAAACCAAAATGAACGACTACACAAAGTCACGCCACCTAAAAAGTAAAACAAAAAAACTAATAGTTGATTATCAATGAATAATGATTACATTTGGGTCTGTTCATCACACAAATCTATTCTATAACATCAGAAGACCTGGAGTTCACATCAACACTACAAGCTTGAACTGAATCTTTGGTCACTATAAATCAGTGCTTCAGCTCATCAGGAAGTGCATGTTTATGAGGTGTGCGTCTCCTTCATCAGTGCAATGGTGTGGCACACTAACAGCTCCACATAAACCGGAGTGTGTCAGATTGCTGCAGGGCCGCAGTTCCCTGCCGCGTCTCTGTTGGCCTGATACCATGCTGCTTTTTTTCACAGCACACTTAATGGGGGGCCTTATTGCACACCTGACCGAGAGCCTCACACTCACACACACTCACACACAACACACACAACACAACACACACAAACAAACACACACACAACACACACACACACACCACCCCACACACACACACACACACACACACACCACAACACACACACACACACACACCACTCACACTTTATGTTTATGGGACTCTCCATAGGCGTAATGGTTTTAATACTGTACAAACCGTATTTTCTATTGTCCTACACCAACCCTACCCTTAAACCTACCCCTCACAGGAGACTTTTTGCATTTTTAGATTTTCAAAAAAACTCCTTCTGATATTTATAATCCTTTTGAATTACGGGGACACTGAAAAAAATTTCCTCATAAATCACCTTCTCATTGTAAAACCTATGTCATACCCATGTTATTATACAAATTTGTGTGTCCTCATAAACCATAAACAGGCACACTCACAACACCCCCACGTCACACACCAACAGTCACACAACAACACACACACACCACACCCCCACCTACACACACACATACACAAACACACACACCACACACACACACACCTCACCACCACCGGACACACACACACACACACACACAACAACACACCACACACACACACACACACACACACACGTCCACCTGGCTCTGCAATGATGGGTATTAACCAGAAAACTGCTGACGCTGGTTGCAGAAAGACAGCAGCGATCAAATGGCCACATAAGACACGAGTTTTACAACACAATGTCGTCACATGAGGGACGTGTGTGTCATGTTCGTCTGTTCCCACAGCGAGATGATGACCAAATTCATCAGGTCAGCATCACAGAGGTTATTCTTCACATGCTGAACAAACTCACTCACTCACATAAGACATTTTCTACTTTTGGTGAGTAAATGAAGATGGTATAAAAGTGCATCTTTTTTACAAACACGCTAGTGAAAACTAAAACACCTGTCTGGAAAACTACACTGTTAAAAATGATTGTAATTTTAACGATACAATACTGCAGTAAAAACCTTACTGGGAAAAGCTAACTGTTAGTATATTATAAAAGATACCAAGCACATTTTAATAATTTGGTACATTAACTATTACAGTTAATGCAATATACATTTTTTAAATTTAAATAAAATTTCAATCTACAACACTTAAAATGTCATATTTCATATTATTTAGTTCATAAATCATATTTTTCATGTTACGGTTCTGGCAACCACAGCTACCATTTTTGTTTTTTTACCATAAATTTCAATTTTGTTTATTTTTTTTTTTACAGTGCAAGATAGCTTAAATTGCATTTTCTTTGTGAAGTACTCACATCGTTTGACTTTACTGCTGTTATTTGGTGAACATCAGCACCTCTAAAACATCGAGACAGCGGCAGTTTTGAGTCATTTATTTATTTAACTCACCCTCTCTGGTTCCCAAACTGTCTACTACGATTAGCAGTTTTTGCTGACTTGAGCGTGTTACTCTGCAGTTTTCTGCCAGCGTGTTTCATTCTCATACACGACACAGAAACGCAGCGGGTTAGACTCATCTGCAGCTAAAATACAAGAGTGCAGAATTTCAGAACATTTCAAAAACACCTTATTATTGACTACAGTCCTGTTCCTACTGCCAAATCAACACTTGGGTTTCTAGCTTAAAATATAGCATTACGTATAACATTTTTATGGCATGGAAAGAAAGCTTCGGATGAACCAT
Organism: Sinocyclocheilus anophthalmus; assembly: GCA_018155175.1. Taxonomy (NCBI): domain Eukaryota; kingdom Metazoa; phylum Chordata; class Actinopteri; order Cypriniformes; family Cyprinidae; genus Sinocyclocheilus; species Sinocyclocheilus anophthalmus. Next base: position 21,923 of record JADLZN010001488.1, on the reverse strand, counting down.
GAAGAAACGAATCCTGTATCTACACCCACACAACTGCTAATTTGACCAGATATAATCCAGATACTCAGGATTCATGATAACATTGACTAATGAGTCCATTGTTTAATTAAATATAATTATGATAAAGAGTTAACCAGATAAAGAGAAACAAGTACAGTACATCAGATAGGAAGGAAAAGACTGCACGTATGGAGAAACGGGGAAAAAATTATTCATTTTTAGCTGTGAAGACAAACAGATAAATAAAGATGGCAAAAAGACAATATGATTGGTTGGTTTTCATTAGAAAATGGCAAATAAACAAAGACAAAGTCATTATATTAGAGACCTGAATGATAAGAAAATAACATATTAATATAAGTTTAATATGCACTATTCATTTATTAATTATTTCACCATTAATTAAGAGAATTAAGAACACCATTAAGTGTCCATGTTGCTGTTTTAGGCTGGTATTTTTGAAATGTTTAAAAAAAAAAGTTTAATCACAAAAAAATTTAGTATTTTAACACAAAAATGTCCAAAATGCAACAAACAGACGAGTACTGCTATAAACACTGGTGATTTAAGCCTCCGGTTTTTTTTGTGAAAAAAGCATTATTTGTGAATAATTTTGGCAATAATCACTCAAAGACTAATGAGGCCTACGATCAATCAGTTCCAAAACGAAATACAAAACATGTGCTAATTGAAAGAAAAAAAATTGGTAATAATATATATAGCATAACAAGAAATGCATAAGCAATTTTTGTATGCCAGTCATTTTTGACCAGAAACACCACAAGGTGGGAAATAAAAATAGCACAAAAATTATAATTTTTTTGGAGAAGTTATGATACCCCGTGTGAGCAAAGAAGTCAGTTTTAGTCCAATGAATAACATTTAACTAGCATTTTCAGAAAAAAGAAAATCCTCTCCAGGTCAAAATGACAGTAACATAACAATTATGATGTTTGTGCATCATTCTTTAACTATAAATGATCTTTCTTTCCATTCTTTTTGTATCTAATAATGACGTAGTGTGTTAGAGTTTTATATGTGAACTGAGTGTAAATGCTATTCCTGCTCATGCATCTGTGTCTCAGGACTGCTGTGAGATTCACGGGAGCTGTTCACAAGCTGCGGTGCTGAAACCAGCGCCTCACATTGCCTTCAATGAGCCGCAGACTCTCGCTTAATTGAGTGAGACTAGACGCGGTCGGAGGGTAATGCTGTGAAGATACACGCACTGGTATCACCGTACGCTTCAAAACAGGGTCGCTGGTGAGCACGTCTACATCTGCAGCTGGTATCACCAAACATGCTGTAAATACATCATTAAACTTTGATATATAATAACCGATAATGGTATGTTACCCGATGGTACATTAATCATGATGGTCAGTTAGTACCGTGGGACATCTTAAAGCAATGCCACAGTACATGGTTGTAATGGTAATTTGATGCATGGAAACTGATCATAAGCAATATTTTCTGTTTCAGTTCTTGATTAAACAGTGTTTTTATAGCATGTTTCGGTGATTGCAGACGTTTGTTTGTCATTCTGCCGTCGGTGTGTCGCTCTGATTCTGCAGCGGTTGATGCTGATCACAGGTTAACAATAATACAGGACGAGTTACAAAAGAGGAATCCAAATCTGGATGAGGAGAGAATGAGAAGCAACGCAGTTTCACATCAGCTCTGGACAAGCTAAAACAAGGGAATTTGAAACTAAATCTCTTACAAGGTTGAACTGTGCCTCTAAATGACATTAGATTGGATTTCTTCAGCTTGTAACAAGAACCTTCAAACACCAACACACTGTGAGCATGAAATCTGAGCACGAAAAGATTCTATGGGTAAATAAAATCTATTAATATCACAAAACAAGCTTTCAGAGTGATATAATGAACCGCCAACAAGTCACACAGAACCATGTTCTGTTGCTAAAACATTCTTCAATTAAACAATTGTTACTGCGTTCACTTTGGTGCTAAACAATCCTGATTTTAGACTTCATGAGTCTAGTGCAGAAACCTTTAACACGATGATCTATTTCATCTGGATACTAAACTGAACTTTTAATACCATTAAGAGCTTTAAGAAATCTTCTTAGATTGATAGGAGGAAAATGCGCCATCTTCAATTGCTAAAACAAGTAATCATCGGTCAAATGCATGAAATGCGCAACAAATGTGCAGCAGATAACAGTTCATGGTCATGTATCAAGCCTTTTCCATGCAAGGCAAGAGCCTACACTCTTAAAAATAAAGGTGCTTCACAGTGATGCCATAGAAGAACCTTTTTGTCTAAATGGTTCCATAAATAACCTTTAACATCTGAAGAACCTTCACAAAAGATTCTTTGTGGTGAAAAAAGGTTCTTCACATTATAAAAAAGGTAAGAAAGAGATGGATCTTTAAAGAAACTTTGACTGAATGGTTCCTTTTGGAACCAAAAATGGTTCTTCTATAGCATCGCTTGAAGAACCATTTGAAGCACCTTAGTTTAAGAGTGTAAAGGACTTTCAGCCGCAAACACAATGATTCATTTCAGTACAAAAATGTTCAGATATGACTCTAAATCCAACTATCCAAATAAACAAAGCTTTTGACAATGCTTTAAGATTGATACAATAAACTAGTAGAAGAAATGTCACATCATCTTCTATTAATACATCAATCCTGACGCTTTATGAACATGACAAACAAGAAACGCTTTTCCACAAGGAACAGAAAGCAAAAGATCATTTAGCCTCAACACAATGATCATAAAAGGGTTCTCTGGGCAGATCTGGCTCTAAAATGAACTAGTAATAGTTCATAAAGCTCTAAAAGCTTTTTAGAATGATATAATAAGCAACCAGAAGGATCTGCACCGTCTTCTGTTGTGATAACATCGGTCAAATGCATGAAATGCACAACAGAAATGCAACAGTTCATTGCCGCCTAACAGACCTTCACCATGAAGAACACGAGTCTCGAGCAGAATGACTCATTGCTATTTAAGAGGGTCATCTTCATATAAACAAAACGTATTTAGAGTGATATATTAAACTAGCAGAAGAAAAGTCACATCATCTTCTACTATATCAATCCTGCCACTCAATACGTTAAAAATTAAGCGCTTTTCCACAAGGAACAGAAGAGGAAGGAACATTAAGCCTCAACACAATGATCATTAATCCGGCTCTAAACTGAACTATTAATGCCATTATCATTGTACTATTGCTTCAATCATTTTAGAATGATATAATCAGCAACCGGAAGGAATTGCACCATCTTCTTTTGCCATAACTTCTGCAAAATGCATGACATGCACAACAGAAATGCAGCAGATAACAGTTCGCTGTCATGAAGAACAAGAGCCTAAAGTCCCAAACAGAACGATTCACTTCAGTATATAAAAGCTCTTTGCATGGGCAGATATTCATCTAAAGCTTTTTAGCTTTTTTGGGAGTAATAGAACAGACAGAGGAAAAGTCACATCATGTTCTACTACTAGAACAATCCTGCCACACTGTAAACATGTGAAGCGCTTTTCTACAAGGAATGATCCACAATTAACTCAATGACCATTAAAGGGTTCTTTGGGCAGATCAGGCTCTGAACCGAACACTTAATGTTAAAGAAACACAAAGGAACCTATTGTTGGAGTGATATAAAAAGCAGCCCCTCTTCTCCCGCCACCCTGTAAGCATCTCATCAAATGCACGAGCAAGAGCGAGGTGATGCCCGAGAGCCCCCAGAAGCTCTTTGTTTTGATGGCACTCACACGTAAGCGTGGTAGATGAACGCCCATCCGCGTGGTCTCTCCAGAACATTGTAGAGGAAATTCTGCAGGCGTCGGTAGAACGCGTTGCGCTTCGGCGGCCTCTTCACGGAGATGCTGGAGCGCTGTCTGCTCAAGATGCTGCCGCGCTTCGTCGCCTCCGCGCCCGCGATCAGCAGCGCGCCGTCTCGGCTCGATTCCGTCGCGCCCGCCTCGAGCCCCACGAAGCCCACCTTCAGCTTCTTCTCGGCCTGCGGGGCGGGATACATGCCGCCGTTGCGGGATTTCTGCACCATGCTGGAGGTGCTGCTGTCGTCATGGAGATCCGCTGGTGCTGATGCTGCGGGTCTTCAGGTGCGAGCATCACTGTGCGCTAGAGGTGCGCGGCGCGGAGGGCGTGCGGAGGAACATGAAGCCAATAGCAACGCGAAGACGATCTGCAGCCTACCTCTCTCTCTCTCTCTCTCTCTTTCTTCTCTTATGTCTGTTCACACACACCACCACACACAACACACACACACACACACACACCACACACACCACACACACAACACACACACGGTTTGTTTTATGTTTGGATCTCCATAGGCGTAATGGTTTTATATTATATTGCCCTACACCAACCCTACCCCTAAAACTACCCCTCACAGGAGACTTTCTGCATTTTTTAGATTTTCAAAAAAACTCATTCTGGATTATTTATAAGCGTTTTGAATTACGGGGACACTGAAGATGTCCTCATAAATCATCTTCTCGTTGTAATACCTATGTCATAACCATGTTATTATAAACTTGTGTTCGTAAACCCAACACACACACACACAACCACACACACCACACACACACAACACCACACACACCTCTATCTCTCTCTCTCTCTCTCTCTCTCACACACACACACACACACACCACACACACACACCCACCACACACACCCACACACCACACACACACACACTCTCTCTCTCTCTCTCACACACACACACACACAATATCTCTCTCTCTCACACACACACACTACACACACACACACACACACTCTCTGTGTGTCTCTCTCTCTCTCTGTCTCTCACACACACACACCACACACACACCACACACACACACACCACATACAACCCAAAAATCTCTCTCTCTCTACTCACTCACACACACACAAAACACACACAAACTCTCTCTCTCTCTAAAACCACACACCAAACACCCACACCAGGACACACTATTATCTTCTACACACAAACACACACACACCACACCCTCCCTCTCAATCTTCTCTCTACAAAGGTTTGAGAGTAGTTTGGTTGTTGAGAAGGTAGTAGTTGTTTGGTTCTCCTAGATGAGCAGGACCCTATAGCCATAACTTATGTTGTTGTTTTTGAAATCCAGATGTAGGATACATGCCCTTCTATGGGGTTATTGATCACCCGCTTGATTCTCAAAACCCTCTGAAACAGTTTACAGACTAGACTGATTAGCCATGATGTAGCGTATTAACAGAAGGTTGGAATGTGTTTATTTTAGTTTATGATATTGCATGACCTATTTGGGCGGGTTTTCAAAGGCCAGCATCGGACACCTGACCTTATAGCATAAGTGATGTTTGTTTCAAATCCAGATTAATGAGTAAAAAGGCCTTTCGGTAATTGATATGATGGTTTTATTAGCGGTCGACCTGCTTGATTCCAAAAGCATGTAAAAAATCAGATTATTACAGTGTAAATGTAAGAATCATGTAAGGAATTGGAATGTACTGTTTGGCACTTTTAGTGCATGGTAATTTGTTTGGTGATATAGTTTATCTGCTGAAAGAAATATTAACCAGCCTGGATCTGTTAGTGGTTAGAGGGTTTTGGTTATAGTCAGGCTGGAAGCAGCTTGTCAAACAGGTAAACCAGCCCAAGCACAGCCGCTTATGCAAGTTGACAAAAAAATAAATAATTAAAATAATTAAATAAATAATCTTATATTTTAAATTTGATTTATTGCACATTTAAATTATTGGTTTGTATTGAGGCCGTTTCCTTTAAACTCTACGAAAAGTCCATAAAAAGGTCCCCAATGTATCTGTGGTAATATTCCCTTATTGATTTCACTGGCATATTTACCCGGTTGAAAAATGAAGGGGGGGGGGGAAAAAAACAATTTTTAACAACAAAACCTGTAAATTTAACTGAGACATTTTTCAGCACCTGTTCTATTTTTCTAAGGATTTTTTTTCTTAAAATACAAAACTTACTGGAAAAAAACAGCTGAAACCAGCCTAAGCCCTCACAGCCTGAGCTGGTTTTAGAGGGGTTTTGGGCAGTTTTCAGCAGGTCAGCTTGTCAAGACCAGCACAGGTTTAAGAAGATTTTTTAACAAATTGAAGAGAGTTATTTTTGTGCCAAATTTAAAACAAAAAAATACAACAATGGGGGGGGGGGGGGGGGGGGGGGGAAAAAAAACAACAGTGGGCACAAAGGGGGGGGGGGGGAATAAAACTTTTTATTGTTGGATGGGCTAAAATGCATATGTATGATGAGGGAATAATTCCCCATTGTACAGTACATATTCCCAGTCTGCTTGATGCTCTTTTATACAGATTTTATATTATAATGTTGAAGCTTTCAGAAAGCTTGTGGAATGCTTTTGGAATGCAACCCCAAAAAATATATAGTGCATCAGATGATCTTTCTTTTGTAGAAGAATTATGATAAGGAAAACCGCATGAAGAGAGTTAAATAGGGCTAATTATGGTGAAATTTGACCAAAGCTACATGTGAACATTACATATATAAAACCCAAGTCTGGGTTGTCGTGTGTTAATCTGCAGATGTCAAAGGAGCAAACAGATCACCCTAATTCACCATACTTATACCCATCCACAACACAAGACACATATCCAGCACGCTGATGACGGCGAGCATCACGAGCAGATCCAACATTTGCCTCCTGGGCTGCTGAATAAGGCTCTGCGTACTCGTCATACTGAAGCTCCGTGTGTTTGTTTCCAGACAACAGCAGCGTCTCCCGAGACACACGAGAGCAGCTCCAGACCCCTGCTAATCAAATCAAGAGTGATCTCAGATCATTCAGCTCACATCAGACCTGCCAAAGACGACACTCAGGAACAGCGCGTTCAGAAATGATCTCATGATGCTTTCAGAGCCACTCAAGCATTTGAACACCTGAAGTAACATTCTGAGTACAATCATTCAATTCTGGGTCAAACTGATTCCTAATTGGATTCAATACAATTAACCAAAAATCACACTATGAAAAAAAGTAAACCTTTAACATTAACATTTCTCACACAATACGATAAAATAAAATCAATAAAATAATAAATAAAATAAATTAAATAAAATTAAAATTAAATAAATTAAATAAATATAATTAAATAAATAAAATTAAATAAATAAATAAAAAAAATAAAATAAAAAAAAAAAAAAAAAATTTAAAATTAACTGACATTAATTAAAGAAAATAAACATGGAAAATTTTAACAAGCTGTATCGGTAAAAACTGTGTCAAATTGACAAAACAACAAAACAACAAATAAAAAACACAAACAACTGCCATACTGTATATAGATATATATTTTTTTTTTTGTGTGTGTGTGTGTGGTGTGTGTGTGTGTGGTTTCCTGATTTAAATTATTTTTTAATTTTTAATTTTAATTTAATTTTGTGTGCTTTCCTGAACACCAAAACCATGGGTTCGATTCCCAGCGAAAATCACATGCGGTAACTGATAAAAATTGATAATAAAATAAAATAAATAAACTGAAGCATATATTTCTTGGGATAAAAGCAAAATGAATAAATGTAAATACACTCAGAGGGTTTTGAGAAACTGACATAACAAAATACGTTAATATAATACTTCTGTGATCTGTTTTAACCATGAAATGTGTGGGTACAATTGACCTTGAGCATCACAATGGTAATAAAATGCCCTACAACCCCCAAGACCCTAAATGAGAAAGTAATGAAAGAATTTCAAGGAAAACATCAGTATTCCAATAACTGCGGGTAACCTGACCTGGAAAAATAATTTGATGGGTTAAAGACCCAATACAGTTAGTGTTGATGGCAGTGAACGTGTCACATCTGACTTGGAAGGTCATACTGGTTTGATCAGATCCCTGAACATTAACTCTGAGAACAGTGATGCAGGACTTACCAATAACAGTGTGTGCAGTGACTAAGAGGCAGATGGTCATTCTCTCATCATGGCCTTCTCTATTAACAGCATCTCATGCAGGCTCTCCAGTATGCATCTCAGTCATTGGATCCTCGAACTCAGAAAAACCAGCACTGAGTCCCACAGCGCAGTCCAGCAACACTGAGGCTGAACGGTCGAATTATAAAGGGGAATAACCGTATCCGCGCAATAAAAGATCACCGTACGTAAACAGTGTTTGTCCTTCAGCGACCGGAGCTATTAAACTTATACTGATTTCTCTGAGAAAGGTAATACATATTTCCTCAAAGGTAACATGCTTTAAAAATTACTGCATTGGGGTAAAATAATTTTGAATATATATATACTGTATTTATAAAATATTTAGAAATGAAACCAGTTAATTTAGATGTTCCAAAACAATTCACATGTTTGGGTTAGATATTAGGTTTTGGGGTGAAATATGATTTGGACTGACCTTGGTTGATCCAATTCATCTTTAAGAAATAATGAAATTTTGCCTGCAATCTGATGCACATCAAAATCCCTTTGTTCTTCTCTGCAGTGTAAACACATCTAGATGAAATCTGTAGATTAGTGATGGTTGGAGGTGAGCTGACGTCTCACACAAGGGGATATGACAGTATTGATGGATGGAAGTATTATTGATCACGGTCTGAGCTCTCTGGGAATCAATGGCCCCGCAGCATTCACACATTCACTTCCCATGTGAGAAAGCCAAAAATCACTAGCAATTTCACATGAGATCGACCACAAACACAACAAGCATTTGTTTTCTGACGAGCATTAGGGGACCGTAAAGAAAAAACAGCCAGAGAAGCTTATTTATCAGAAGAACGGCTGTGATAACTCATCAATATCCGAGCGTGTTTGTCAGGATGGAGGAGATGAAGAACAAACGCAGTGCTGCTTTTCATCTCTTCTGGGTTGTGTTGCATGACAACATCTCAAGCTACAAAGAGACCTTCCAGGCTGTGTGGGGTTCTTCATCATCATCATCATCATCATCCTTACAGTACAGACGATGACGATAATCATAAAACCTCACAGAATCAGTAAACACTGCTGATAATCATGTAAAATAAAACACACTTACTGTACATTTACGAAGATGAACTGTTGAGAACTTTAAAGGAAAGTCATTAATCATTATATTTTGATAGGACTAAGTCTTATTTCAGTGTTGAATTCATGTTTTTGACTTTTAGTTTCTGAAAGCCTGACCTTTAAACCCTGAGAGTGTTTCACTAATAGTTGCTTAGTGCTTCTCATACGGCTTCAAACTACGGAAAATAAGACAAAACAAGAAGCTCAAACACGTGAAACTCAAGAGCGGAAATCATTTCTCATTTTAATTTATTCAAATGGCATTTTTATTTAATAACCAGGGTTCTCATGATCTTTGACAACCTGGATATAATGTATGAGGGAATATATATATATAATAATATATTCATTGTATTAATTATTTTAAAGTTATACTATATATATGAAACTAGTCAACTTTAATATATTGTCAGTGCTATGTAAACTTTATGACTGAAGGCATGTTATGAACGGCATATTTAAAGTTAAACATTCAAAATCATGTTCTGTAAAGCTGCTTTAAAACAATATGTATGGTGAAAATAACTATAGAAATGAATTTGATTTGATGTCATTACAGCAGAACTACCAGAAATATCTCAGGGTCAAAAGGTTCTCTAAGCATGTTCTGGATGTTCTGCATAATCCTGAGTTTATATATCATAATTCTGAGTTTTTTCTGAGTTTATATGTAATAATTCTGAGTTTATATCTCATAATTATTTGTTTATATCTCATAATTCTGATTTTATATTTCATAATCCTGAGTTTATTCTGAGTTTATATCTCATAATCCTGAGTTTTTTCTGAGTTTATATGTAATAATTCTGAGTTTATATCTCATAATCCTGAGTTTATTCTGAGTTTATATCTCATAATCCTGAGTTTATATCTCATAATCCTGAGTTTTTTCTGAGTTTATATGTAATAATTCTGAGTTTACATCTCATAATCCTGGTTTTTCGTGGTTTATGTGTAATAATTAGAGGTTTACATATCATAATCCTGAGTTTTTGTTCTGAGTTTTATATGTAATAATTCTGAGTTATAATTCGTAATCCGAGGTTATAAATCTCTTAAATATTATATCTCTTAATTCAGAGTTTATATCCCATAATTCTGATTGTATATCTCATAATTCTGAGTTTATATCTCATAATCCTGAGCTTTTTCTGAGATTATATCTCATAATCCTGAGTTTGATTTGATATCATTACAGCAGAACTACCAGAAATATCTCAGGGTCAAAAGGTTCTCTAAGCATGTTCTGCATAATTCTGAGTTTATCTCATAATTCTGATTTTATATCCCATTATCCTGAGTTTATATCTCATAATCCTGAGTTTTTTCTGAGTTTATATCTCATAATTCTGAGTTTATATCTCGTAATTCTGAGTTTATATTTCGTAATCCTGAGTTTATATCTCGTAATTCTGATTTTATCTCGTAAATCCTGAGTTTTGTTTTCTGAGTTTATATCTAGTAATTCTGAGTTTATCCATAGTGCTGAGGTATTAGAGCTCATAAATTCTGAGTGAATATATAATAATCAGGAGTTTTATCTAATAATCCTGAGTTTGTTTTCTGGTTATACTCCATAAGTCTGAGTTATATCTAGTAGATCAGGGTTGGATATATGACTGTAATCTGAGTGAGATTCGTAATCTGAGTTATATCTTGCAATTCTGAGTTTACTTTGAGTTTATGGTTTAACAAATAACATTAGTATAGTAAGAGGATTTGAAGGTAAAAATGACAATAGAATAGATAAGCAAAGATAAACCCATAAAAGCAAAAAGTATTTAGTTCTGAGCAACAGAACCGTTGGCTTTTCTCTCTCCAATAACAAACAGCACACAAACACTAAAGCTAATGCTCCAGAACAGGCCATCTGGCTCGGCTGAAGCCACTCCAGAACGCCAAACGCTCTGCTGTTGGTGAACGCTGAAGATGTTTTCTGAAAAACTTACAGGCTGATTGTTCAGAAACTCGCCATGCTATTAACAGACTAAAGTTCTGAAAAAAATTGGTCTAGAAATAATTTTCACTCAGAAATTGCTGAACTATCAAGGACAAATTTACAAAGAAATGGCAAGTACTGTAACAGCGCTTGAATTGAATGTGAAATTTTGAAGTAGAAATACTGAAATAGTATTTTTTGTAAAACATACTCCAATAATCTTTGTAAGTTACTTTGTACAAATAAAAAACTTGAAAATATGTGAATGCATTATAGATGCAAGATCTTTCACTTCTCATCTTACACTCAAAATGGAAGAACCAACAGAGGAAGACATGATACAAAGCTAGAAATTATGTAAAATGAGACAATGGAAGCTTATTTCACCATAGAGTAAAATATAAAAAAGGTAATTGTGAAACGTTTTTTATAATCTATATAAATCTGAAAAAAAAAGTCTGTGATATTAAAGAGTAAATGATATTACTGCAAAATGGCACTATATACTCAGAATAAACTGAGATATGGAAATAAAGCTCAGAATAAAGTACAGGATTTAGAAAGTATATATAAATTCATGGAATAGCAGATATAATTCAGAACTGCGAGATATAAACTCCGAATTATGAAATATAAACTCAGAATTACGGAGTATATAAATCGACTTATGAGGATATCAATCAGAACTGTGATATAAACTCAGAATATGAGAAGATTCAGAATTATGAGACATCAACTTCAGAAACTTACTTCAGACGATATAAATCGCATTAGGAGATATAAAGTCAGATTAGAGATATAAAATTACGAATATGAGATCTATCACATTCCGAAGTGTGAGATAGAAAACTCATAATGATGAGATATAAGATCAGATAATAAAACTCACGGAGTTATGAAATATAAAATTCAGAATTATGAGATTACAAAAAAAACCAGCACTTATGAGATATAAGATTTCAGAATTTAAGCTTATTTCACCATAGGTAGAAAATATAAAAAAAGGTTAATTGTGACCTTTTTTATCTCATAATCTGAACAAAAAGTTGGATGAGTATTTACTCAAAGTGCAAATTATACTCAGAATATAAATTCTGAATTGTTAGATATAAACTTAGAATTGTGATATAAATTCAGAATTATGAGATATAAATTCAGAATTACGAGATATAAATTCAGAACTGCGAGATATAAACTCACAAGTATGAGATATAAGCTAAGAATTACGAGATATAAATTCAGATTACGAGAGATAAATTCGAACTGCGAGATATAAACTGAAATTATGAGAAGAAGAATTATGAGACATAAATTCAGAACTGAGGATATAAACTCAGACTTATGAGAAGATCAGGAATTATGAGACACAATCACGAAGCTGCGTATAAATCAGAATTATGAGAAAGATCAGATTATGAGACAGCAATCAGGAATTGCGAAATATAAACTCAGAATTATGAGATATAAGCTCAGAATTATGAGATATAAGATCAGAATTATGAGATATAAATTAAGAATTATGAGATATCAATTCAGAACCGTGAGATATAAACTCAGAATTATGAGATATACTCTCAGAATAAACTCAGGATTATTAAATATAAACTCAGAATTTACGAGATATAAATTCTGGTATGTCATAATAAACTCGCAACTGCAAGGAAAAAAGTTAGAATTGCAAGATAAAACATCACAGTTATCGGTTTTATTTATTTTTTTTAAATTCTGTGACAGAAACAAAAACAACAGAATTGTGAGATGCAAACTCAAGACTTATGAGAAAAAATAGCCAGAAGTATGAGATATGAACTTGCACAAAAAAAAACAAAAAAAAAAACATTAAGTTTTAATTTTTACATTTCGTGGCAGAGAAACAGCGTCACAATAGGAAAGGGAAGAGTGGTCGTACACGGAAAGTTCGCATAAGGCAACAACAGGCTTTCAAAACCGGGGAAGATGCGACACCTTGGCACCAGGATCACAGGAACCCACGGAGGACGAGAAGCCAGAACCTACGGTATGAGGCCCGCAACACCTTCTGCTGTCCGAACAGAGATCACGCATGAGAGTCCTGAGCACGGCCACGCTTACATGGGACACAAACAGGGATCTATGAACAACTGAAAACAGAGATGTGTTGTTTTTCCTTTTGGTGTCGACCTTCTGGACGCACAAGAAATCAGTCATAAAAGGGTACACTTTCGAAAGAGTGAGATGTATACATCATCGAAAGCTATAAATAAATATTTCATTGATGTGATGGTTTGGTAGGATCTAGGGACAATATTTGGCCGGATTACAAACTAGTTTGAACAATCTGTTCTAGTACATTGAGGGGAGGGCAAAAAAATTCTAAATATTGAGGAAAATTGCAAACCAAAATGGATAGTTACTTAGCAATGAAATAATATATCAAATAACGTTACAAAAGAGAAATTTACAAATATACAAACAGTGATCCTTGTACTTAATATCCGATTTTGCATAAAAGGAAAAATCACAATAAGTTTTGCCCCAACATGAAATGTATTTGTGGCTATTGTCAATATACCCCAGGAGTCTTCTACCTGATTATCTTATTTGCGCAAAAAAAGATTGGAAATGAATTCGGGTTTATTTTGATTGATTTTGTGTTGTGAGTATCAAGATCTGGGGCAACAGCTGCGGTAACCTCCAAAACATCGTGACGGTGGTTCTTGAAAACGGAACAATCAAAAAAAGCCCAAGACAGGTTTTTGCTGACAGGATCGGACATTCGGTAAGAGAAACGCAATAAAAAATTATCAGATTGATATTATAATATCAAAAACGTTATGTCAACAAAACAGTAGCATTAAACACTAGTAAACCAGATCGTTAGGTACAACGTGGAGTTACAGAAAGAAATGAAACTACGCAAAAAAATAGCCATGAAGAAGTCTATGACAATTGTCATTCAGTATGTTCAGTTCGAGATGTTACAAGACACAGACAAAGTTATTGTAGTTATGTATTATTGCAATAAACAACTGATAAAATTATCAACCCTTAAATATAAAGTATTAACAAATTTTGATGCAATAAATAGGGTATGATTTAAAAAAATAATCATCCCTCCAAAACAGAAAAAACATCTTTCACAAACATCTACATGTCTGTCTCTTCAGTGTTTATAGTGTAGTATATGACCTGGATTTGTAGGGAGTATAACACACAAACCGCCATAAAATATATATTTTAATAAATAACTACGATATATGTATATACTACTGAGAAGGATGCTCAATATTTTCTGCAGGTTGAAGCCGCTTCATCACTGACCTTGCTTGTTGAATAAGAAGCATGAATTCGACTTCATGTTTTTTCAAGATCTATTTTGTATCTATTCATGAAGCCAGTGTGCCAAGATGATTGTTGTGGTAAAACGAGGGTAGTGATCCTCCAATAAAGAGCGCCTCGCATCACACAATTTGTCGGTGTGAACTCCGATAGTAAAGACACTCACCAGCAAAGGCCCAATGTAGTCGCAGCCCGTCTTATCTGATAAGTAGCTTTCATTAAAACCTTATCCATACATGTGTTTACATTCACTATCCAATGTTTCAGTTGGACACTTATAATGATGGCTATGAATACAAACCAATGTGTTCAATCGTGTGCCGTGCCTACTCAATAGTATAGTAATGAGTGAGCAGAATTCACGGACCCGTTGTATATTTACATAGAAATGTAGACAAAACTTATACAAAGTCCAGCACCGTACAATATTTACAACTACGAGCAACAGTCCTTACAGTTGTTCTTACAAAAGTAAACGCAGCTTTAATAAGCGGAGCTTTCTGACCACAAAAATGGCGGACGTGCAAATTTCACTTCCATAAAATACAGAACTTATTATTATTATGCTATAAACGGATCAGTGAAAAACTAGTTCCGACATCAAAAACTGGCTCTGTTTGGAGGTGGTGAGTCTGCATTTTAAAGGCATTTCATAATGGACAAGGCTAGCAATAATAAATACAGGAAAAATGGGGTTTTTTAACTACTGAAAAGTGCATTTCATAGGAGCATGCTCTTAATAACTAACTTTAAATAAACCTATTTCTAAATATCTTTCTAAAAAAGGTGAATTATGCTTGATTTGATGATATCATTTATACACTCTGAAATGTAGCGCAATGTGAAGCGACGTCTAGGGGACACATAAATACAAAGAAAAGGGGGGGGGGGGGGGGGAAAAACTAACATGATGAGCCTACTCATAAGGTCTTTCGATGATGAATGCATTCGGAGGAATAAGTTCCGATAGACTCATGGTGGGAAAATCGCTCCCTGTAATGCTCAGTAGTTTGTCTACATTTAGCAGTTTTTTTGGTTTTTTTAAACCATCAAAATACATACATATATGTCGCTCCTCATCGTCTGTAGACTGAAACAGCTTTCCGCTGAAGTGAGCGGACTGAACTACATGATGAAGAGTGATACGCATGACCTGAAGAGGAAGAGGAAGACGCGACCTGCGTCAGATCATTGGCTGCTGGAGTTTAGTGTTCATTTTCATAGTGCTTCTAGAGGAGATGTCTTCATGTGAGGACGTTCCTTCAGATAATAAACATGATGAAGTAATGGCATTCACTGTGAAGTACAGTAAAGCAGGAGTTGATCTAATCTCTATCGAGTCACTATTTCCTCCGAAATCACAAGAACATATGAAATTTATTATTTTACAAAAGGAAGCAAAATTAATTAATAGCGTTTTTAAGGGGACACTGAAAAATTAACATTTTTTGCAATGCAATGCAATGCAAAACAAATAAATAATGATGTATTGTTTACATTTTAAAATATTTTTACATCATGGTGGTATTTGTTGTACTGCCTATTAATTATGACAATTTAAATAAAAAAAATATTGTGCTACAGTATTTTTGTGGTATTACAGTAATGAAAATTACATTTGAGAAATGAAAATTATTCTTTATAGATATGTATATATTTATTAAATTTAAAATATTTATTATAAAAAAAAATATATGTATTAAAACATGATGCTGGAAATAATGTCACAAAACTGCTTAATGATCAAGAATCTCTAAAATAAGAGCTGTCTATGTGTTTATGTAAATATAATGTGTGTGTGTGTGTAAATTTATTTATGGGGAGTGTGAAATACCCGGTATAACCCAGGACGTGTTTTTTTATGGATTTCAAAGGAGACAAAAGGATCGATTTTAAGATCCTGAACCATAAATCCTCTGTCAGTGGGCACTGATAGTGAAAACAGCTTGAGTTGAGCCGAGGAGGATTGGCCAAATCGAACAATATAAAAAACACTCATTCAAAAACCACCCACTCCAGACGCAGATTGAAATCCACCCTGTTTGTGTGGTTTACGGGGTGAGGCTCGTCTCTCTTGACCTCAGGCAAAGCGAGGTGTTAAAACGGGGGCTCTAGCAGCCTTGCACACTAGTTACGCGGGTCGGACGATTTCTAGTGATTTTCTGTTTTCCGGTAACCGCCCGTTGATAATGATGGCAGGGCTGTAAGAGTCGCTTCCTCGGACCGTTCCTCCGAAACGGGTGTATTACAGGTCGATAACGCACCAGCGAATCTGGAGGGGAACATGAGATTGTGAGGGATGAATGACAAAGTTATTGATGCAGACTTCATTTTACACACACACACCACAACACCGCGACACACACCTGAGCGCCTCGCACGCACCCACACCAACTGGCCACTCACACACACACACACCCACCAACACACCCAATACAACACCCCCGCAATCTCACTCACTCACTCACTCCCTCTCACTCGCACTCTCACTGCACTCGCACTCGCGCACACACTACACAAACAACACACACACCCACACACACACCCACATACACACACACACGGTAATGGTCAGCTTCACGCCCGTTTGTTTGTTGTTTGTTGGCTGGTGATCTGTTTCTTTCTGGGACTCTCCATAGGCGTCATGGTTTTTCTACCCTACCCCTAAACTTCCCCCACAGGAAATGCGATTTCGCATGCTTTTGTTTCAGATTTCCGAAAACTTAATTGGATGTGATTTACTAATCCGCTTTGTACCCGATCGCGGACCCACAATGTTAGAGGTACCCAACCCCACGTGACAAGAGTCCCGTGAGATCTTGTGTGTAGCAGGGTTGTGTACCCACCGGATATCCCCACCAGGAGAGATAATAACCAGTGAAGTACACACACACACAAATCAGCCCAAAGTGATCTCCTGCTGACCACATGTTGCCACCATGAGGAATGCCATGTTTGAATTGCCAGTTGGGCACGATGCACACGTCTTGACCCGAAAACAGGGGACAGGTCTTCAGAGGATTGTATGAATATTAGGGATACATCCTCTCTGAGGAGCTGGACCATGAGAGGGGGAGACCACGTGGACATGTGCATGAGATCGCTGGATTCAGGGGACTGGAAATCAGGTCTTTTCACGCTGTTTGTTAACCTGGAAGCGTGCTGTTGCCGCCGTTCCACACCGGTGATGTCTCCGCCTAATAACTCAGACAGGGTGAGAGTTATTGAAAAGAAAAGCACACAAGGAAAAGTAAGATGTATAATTAAAGAGCCCCACAAAGAGATGCACTATATTTACTCTTACGTGGGAGAGGAGTGAAGTAAATGGCAAAAACATTTGACCGATTGTACAGCAGTATTACGTCAACGCCACACGGACCAACACTTGGCGTCTGGTCTAACGATGGCGCGTCCAGCATGGCTGGGGGGGCGGTGTTATCGTCTGCCAGCGGCAACTCATGCTTCACGAGTGTACACTGCGGGGGGATGGTCCTGAGCGGCAGAAGATAACTTACACTCGATAGCCTGGTCCAAAAACCTGGAACAATCAATGACATTTGTGAATTGGAATTAATAAGGTCTATTCTGCTCACAAAGGCTTGCATTTAGTTGATTAAAAAACAAAAGGACAGAACAATGTGAGAATCGATTGAGAGTCTTGAATAATTTAAAATAGCTGTTTTCTTGGTGTAACTATCTGTCTCTATGAGGACAACCTGTAATTTACATTTGTTTTCACTGTGAGAGTACGACCCGCTGGCCGTATTATGTCAACGTTCATCATCCCTCCAAGTCTCGAGATCGAGCACACCTGATCTTCAAGAGATCATCTAAAATATGCCGATTTTGCTGCAGCAGACATAACATTTCGATTATTATCAGTGTTGAAAAACAGATGATAGTCGCTCGTGTGGAAAGAAAAAGTAGAAGATGTAGCAGTGTTTCCAGAAACGGTAGCATATAATGTTTTTCAACACTTGGTAGAGCAGACAAATGCAGCAGTTATTTTATGTTTCTAATGGAATGGAACTGGATCTGTTGTTTGTGACAAAGGAAGACTGGAGTAATGATGCTGAGAAATACAGCTGAACATCAACAGAATTAAGAACCCCTAAATTACGAGTTAACAGAAAGATTGCTACATAAGAAAAAGTGAATTTTTGAAATTACAATATGCAAGCCCGTGTGTGAGCAGAAGAGACTTCTTTTTAAAAATATAATTAAGATCTTTTAATTCCAAACTATATATACTCTCTCACTCTCTCTACGTATGTACATGTGCATATGTGTATGTATGAGAACAGCAGTCAAGGACATATGTGAGCCTGGAGCACAAAAGCAGTTTTAGATCGCTGGGGGATTTTTCTTTTTGATGACAAATACTAAAACTCATTAGGGATATTAAAAGTAGAATGAAGCAGTTCCGAAGACTTAATTTAGTAAATCTACTACTGTAAAATATATCAAAACGCTTAATTTTCTGATTAGAATGGCAATGCATAAGAAGAAACTTCTAATTTCGTGCATAATGAACCCCCTTTAAAGATGATTTTTTCCACTATTTAGATTTTGTTGCACCCTCGAGATTCCAGATTTTCAGGATCTCAGTTCTCTTTCGCAGCAAAAATAAGTGTCCTATAGTAACAAAATAAATCAATGGAAAGTTATTTATTCAGCTTTCAGATGGAGAGACCATAGCTCTAATTTCAAAAATATAAAAACAACGATAATTGAACCTTAATTGACTGGGTTTCGGGTTCTAGGGTTCACTAAGATGATGTAACGCGCTGAGGCGTGTAAATCAGTTTGCAATTGGTGACGGAAGAAAGATAAGCTGTTTTGCTGGCTGTGATGTGTAATTAGTGGACAGGGAGCCAAACACTGGAGGTTAGAAACTGCCATCATAAGACTGACAGTGGATGCTGAAGCTCAGGTCTGAGAGTGGAACGTGAAGCTTCTTAGTTACAGCGTTGTCGCTGGTCCAAATAGTTAGTCAGGTCAGTGGTTGGGGAAAATGTGACTGCCTCCAAGCAGTCTAGTCCAGCGTTGGCGTTTGAAATTCAGGAACAACTGCTTGTGTGTAGACGGGCGCGGGGGTGTGGGTAACATGACTCATCTGATGACGTCCGACGTAAGGTTATTTAGCGGATCGAGGGTAAGCTGTGCTCTTCTGAGGACTAGGCTTACTGGTAGATAGCGAGAGTTGGGATGAACATTGTCATATTAAACGAGCGGTACCTCCCAATCATTTAATTCAAAAGAATGGGTTTAACGAGATTGATGGAGATAACACATATACTCCACAGTGTTGTGTGTATAAAGGGAAGCTTGCTGCCGTCAAATTCAGTTCTGTTTTCAGCCATAACAAAATTTACATGTAAATACAAGAAAAAGCAAAAGCATGCAAGAAACTGAGGCAGACAGAGTGGTTTACACAGGGTCAGATAGTAGCCTGGATAGGGACGGCACGATCAACAAAGGCGTTCCATATTCCTTGTCCACTCATGAAGCCGTATCTGCGTAATAGAGCACACGCTTCTCTCCATTAAACACACCGCCGCCAGTGTCGCCCAGAGTCTCTGAATCATCTGCACACACACACACACACGACACTGCATCCGCACTCACATTACTACACGCTATGATGAATCACTGAGTGGATCAAACACAGTCAGCTAGTGTTTCATCTTTATAGTCGGATCATGAGAAGACTGATAAAAGTCTGTATGTCTTCAGATAATCATGCTGACTTATGTTTGTTGTATATTGTAATGATTATATTTATAAAGATGAAGGACAAATATTTTCTTGTCATCTTATTTTTTAACATGACAAAACTGCTAATCTGTTAAATTAGCCAATCTGATAAGTGCTCTACTTAAAATAAAGCAGTTATTATTAACTAAAGCTATTATAAAATCATCTTTTTTATTCTAATCAAGCTGTAATCAACTAAAATATAAATATTAGATAATTTTTTTAAATGAAAATGGGAAATGCTGCCTTGGCAACTAACTGAAAAATGAAAACAGATCTGGTGAAATGGCCTGTACCTAAGTAAAAAGACTACAACGCCTGGAAAGATAACAAAAGAATAAAAGAAAAGAAAAAAAGTAAGCCACGAATGCGTGTAATTTATTCTAAGTAACTGAACACGTATAACATGAAACACATCAGAAGTCTAAGGTTTATGTCTCATTAGAAAGTTGCCTTTGCGTGCTTAAATGAAAGAAAATAAGTGAAAGTTGAAAGCACTAAAGAAAAAAAAAAAAAAAAAAGTTATTAAAGAAAAAAAAAAAAAAAAAAAAGACAGAAAGTAGTGATAAAATAAAAAAAACTAAAAGAAAAACACATTGAAAAATAGCACACTCACACGCAACATCGCACACACACACATACGCTGAGAGGTGCCTGTGTGTTGGAGACGAATGGATGTGTGCTAGGAGAGTAGTGTGTGTGTGGTCGTGAGGAATTGTGAATGTGAGGTGTGTGAGCGTGAGTGATGTGAGTGAGTGAGTGATGTGAGTGAGTGAGTGATGTGAGTGAGTGAGTGATGTGAGTGAGTGAGTGATGTGAGTGAGTGAGTGATGTGAGTGAGTGAGTGATGTGAGTGAGTGTGTGTGTGAGTGTGTGGTGGTGTGTGATAGTGAGGGAGTGAGTTGTTGAGCAGTGAGTGTGAGGGAGTGAGTGAGGGAGTGTGTGTGAGTGGGTGTGTGTGAGAGATCGTTGACGTGAGTGGAGTGTGTGAGTGATGAGTTGGTAGAGAGAATGTATGGGTGTGACCAGAGTGTAGTGTGCAGTGATGTGAGTGGGTGTGTGTGTGATGGGTGTGTGTGTGCAGGGTGAGGTGAGAATGAGGAGTGTGTGAGTGTGAGTAGTGTGATGAGTAATGTACGTGTGTGAGAATGAAGTGTATGTGTAGGGCAAAGGGACCGTGAGTGGGTGCTGTGAGTGTGTGGTGCACTTGTTGAATTGGTGAGTGAGTGTGATGTGAGTGTGATGTGTGTGAGTGTGTGTGTGTTGTTGAGAGAGTGATGTGTGTGAGAGAGAGTGTATGTTGGGACCTGTGAGTCGTGATGAGCGGCAGTGTGTGTGTGTTTGTGTGTGAGTGAGTGAGTGCGTGTGTGTGAGTGTGTATGTGTGTGAGTGTGAGTGGTTGAGAGAAAGGTAAGTGTGAGAGCAAGTTTATGTGTGTGATCCTCCCGTGAGTGTCGTTGTGAGTGTTACTTACTAATGCGCGGTGTGTGAGGTGAAGTGAAGAGTGTGTGTGTTGTGAGTGTGAGTGTGGTGTGTGTGTGTGTGTTGGGTATGTGTTGATGTGAGATGTGACGATATGGTGTATGTGTGTGTGTGTGTGGTGTAGTGAGAGAGTGTATGTGTGTGAGAGGTGTAATGGATGTGAGTGAAACCCGGTGAGTGAGGTGGGAGTGTGTGTGAGTGTGGGTGAGTGATATGGAGGTGTGTGCGTGAGTAGGAGGTGTGTGTGTGGTGCTGTGTGAGATGTAGTGTGTGGGAGTGGCAAAGGTGTGGGCAGGAGTATGCTGATGATGTGTGTGTGCAGTGAGTGAGTGAGTGAGTGAGTGGTGTGTGCGTGCATGTATGTGTGTGAGTGTGTATGTGTGAG
>JADLZN010001487.1:0-55139 GCA_018155175.1 Sinocyclocheilus anophthalmus | reverse complement strand
TTAGTTGTTTCAATGCAATTTTTTAAGCTGACACAACTTGTAGTTCCCTTTCAATCGGTCACTTTCGATGTCACGTCGATATCAACGAATTGGGAATCTTGCTAGAGAAACCAATATACTTAGTGTAAACTGAACGAGCCAATGCACATTGGCATGCAAATATTGCATCCAGCTGCCGCTGATCAAGCGCTGAGTATAAATAGGAAGCAGAGTGTAATGCATACCTCAGTTTTCGCATTCGGGGGAACGGAGACGATATCAGTCGTTCTGCTACTTACTATCAATTGTGAAAGACGAGTTCAGCATGCTCAAGCCGAAGCCCTTTTTGAGTTTATGGTGGTACAAGCAAAACACCGGTGTCATCTTACTGATGCTCGACCGTCGGATTGCAAATCAGGAGCACATACCCGTGTGTGTTCACCAGGAGCCATCTCCCGTGTGCGCTTCAGCATGCTAAAAGAGCCTTTTTCCCTAAAAGAGTTTCATCTTGGTATAGATGCCGTTCCACCCATGCGTTTCTCGATGCGGTCGTTACCTGGTGCCAGGTGATAGTCACGATCACTGTCTCGCGTGTCTGGGCATTAAAGGGGTCATAAAGGGGGACTAAAGTCTCAAATCCAAAGAGATATTCTTTATAAACGTTAAGAGTCAGCCACTCCTACCTAAAACGGCTCATTCTAACGCACCCCCACATATCTACGTCACTATGTTGGAAAATATTAGCCTAAGCCCCCCTGCGTCTTTTAAATGTGCATGAAAAGAAAGAAGGCGTGGTTTCAGTAACAGCAGTCAGTGTTGATGCAGCCATGTCAGGGTGACGCTGTGTGTTTCTATGTGAAAGCAAAAGCACTTTTTTTGGCCTTCCGGAAGTAGATGCAATTTAGGAATCATTGGTTAAGATTTATTTACTACAGAACAGCACAACCCAGATGTTCGAATTTCTGCAACGCATTTTATGCGATTACAGTTTTTTTAAACCTAAAGAGGTACTAAGGCTCGGCTGTGCACAAAGGCTATCTAAAAAAAAAAAAGGAAGTCCATTACGGACTTTGCCCCTATGACATATGGTGCTTTGAATCAGCACGAACTGCTAAGTATGCTTGTTATTAGTTTAAGTATTTGCCTATTGGCCTGTTCAATGACGGAGTTTTGCCCCGCATGCAGCGCCCAGAGCTAACACTTCATGTGTGTGTGTGTGTGAGGGGTACAGGGTCACATCACAGGAGAGTGAATGGTCTGTCAGAAATCATAGCACGTCAGCCATCTTAACCGCGGCTTGTGTACTGCATACAACACATACCAGCTTCATCACTGTCTCTGTCACGCGACTCTGTTCCCCTTTCGGACTTGAACTGATGGTAAAACTAACAACATTATTTACTGTCTTTACATTTATTTTTAAAGATGAAGCTCACGATTATGGTAAGGCGCGTTACATTTCCGACACGTGCTTGTGGAGTTCGGCCAATCACAATGCACTGGTTCAGCTGCCCAATCAGAGCAGACTGCCCTTGTCAAAGGAGGGGGCTTTGTTGAAAACTACGTGGTTGTTGAAGAGATTGGCGGAGGCATAGAGGCCCTAAAATAAAGTACAGTATTT
This sequence comes from Sinocyclocheilus anophthalmus, assembly GCA_018155175.1. Lineage (NCBI taxonomy): Eukaryota > Metazoa > Chordata > Actinopteri > Cypriniformes > Cyprinidae > Sinocyclocheilus > Sinocyclocheilus anophthalmus. Next base: position 53,539 of record JADLZN010001487.1, on the reverse strand, counting down.
GAAAAATAATGTGTTTATTGAACATTAAAAGCATGTCAAACATATTCTGTTACACCAAATACACCAAAGAATGATCTTTAAAATAGCATATATGACTCCTTTAAGCACGCTGAGCATGGTGGCGTTCATGGATGCCAGTCATGTTCTCATTGCCGCCGAGAATGACAATCTCAGATGCTGGAGGGCCGGCTCCATTACCTCAAAAGGGTTGGAGTTCCCAGAGCCCCTACTCTTGAATCTAAGTGCATTCTTCCTGGCAGACGCTCTAGAGGATGAGGGACTACTCCAGGCAGTAGCGCATGCAGTTGAGACGCGTCACAGTGACGCTACCCTTCGAGGAGGGAAAACCAACATCCCTGGGACCCTCAGCATGCCTCTAGCACTCCGAAACCGTTGAGCTCGCCTCAATGGAAAGGGCTGGGCCCTCTCAAATGGAGCATACCAGAAGTATCCTTGGCGGCTCCCCGGTACGTCAGATGTCGATCGCATGCTATCAGGAGCGTGACGCAGCGAGCTCTCTGGATGACGTAAGGTTTCTTAGAATTGGATCCGGAAATGACGGCTATGCTTTTTCGGGCCGCTGTGAGGGTAGGGCTCGAGTGGAAACCTCTATCGTGTCCCAAGCCCTCGAGGTTGGATGACTGGTTTCTCAGGGTGGCCCGCGCTGGTTCTCAGCTCCCCACTCCAGGGCCATTCTTCCTGGAAGTGCATGAGGAGCTCACAAGGTTGTTGGACCGCTTTTCACATCAGAAACTGGCCTATTGACTAGCCCTCTCCTTCCTCACCACTCTCAACAGACTGTTGCCAGCTAGAGGGCTATCATGGTCGGCTCCACCCATGGGAACACAGCCGTGCGTCCGCGCTAGCCGAAGCTCAGTTGTGTCTATACGATTCCACCTCGGCCAGGGACCCAAACCGTCCTCGCTGGACTCCTATTCTGGGCCTGTACGCATTCGTACTGCGTTCTGACTCGGCCAGCTATGCTTACGTGCCTATGAAGAGGCGCGCCTTAGCCCTTACACTTATATGTGCTGCTGCCCGGTACACAGGCTAAAGCACTGAAGGACTGCAGAAGGCATGGGTCATGATTGGACGGTTGAAAGAGCTCAGAACCCAATGACCTCAGCCACTTTAAGAGCGGAGGAAGGTCACGACAAGTTCTCTGGTTGTGCGACTGTCCACGCTTGTGGTACCGGCGCTTCGAGCGCCATCTCATGATGTTTGTCTGGCCGACATGAGGGACGCTGATAAAGTTTGGTTCCTCAATGCCCCGTTTCCAATACCGGCCACTTCGGCAATGCAGTCTAGAACTTCTCAGCTGTACAGAAGCAGACAGAGGTGACCCAGAGGTGGAGGGAGCTGCTCTTCAGGAGATGGTAAGCACACAACTCCCTCCCCCGGAGGAGGGCCGGTGGAGAATCTTATGTTTCCGTTTGTATTTGTTCCGCCTGCCGGCGTCATGGTCAGTGCGATCAAAAAACCGACCAAAAAGGAGCAGTACTCCTATTATCTCTGGGGTCAAAGAGGGCATGGAGAGTTGTGGACGTCCAGCACTCAGATCAACTCTGTTGCCAGCAGGCAGCACGACGCAATGAACGGTGGTTCGAGAAGACGGCTATTGAAAGGCTCTACTCACGCACCCTACTGCACAAATGTGCGAAGCGATAAGTGTTAGCCACTGCACACTCAGACCCCTGCTTCGGTCGCCCAAAGAAACGCAATCTTTGGATTAATACGTCCACTGATGATTATGTTTGCAGTGATCGAACTTAAAGGATGCGTACGTTATGTCACGATCCCCTCGTGGCCACAAACCATTTCTGCGGTTTGGCCGTTTAGAAGGATGCGGAGCATATCAGTACATAAGGTCAAGCACTAGCAGGCCGGCTCCCTTTCACCCGTGTCTTAACAAAAGTTATGGATGCTGGGCTCTTGTCCCCGGATGGGGGAGAACAAGGTGGCGCATCTTCAACTATCTCAACGAGTGGCCCTAATACTAGCACAGTCTGCGGGAGTGTTGTGTGAAAGCACAGAGACCTGACAGTGCTAAGCAGACAGATATTGCGAGTCTTCTGGTCAACTGGGAAAAAAGCAAACTCTCTGACGCAGAGGATCTCTTTTCTCGGGATGGAGTTGGATTCCGCTTCAGCACTGGCTTCCGATGGACGAGCACCGAGCGTTTCGGGCATTTCCTGCTTGTCGCGGAGGAGTGAGCCATGGAGCAGCGTCTCCAAGCATGCTGTGGGACATACGGATGCCCTCCACTCACCGGGGTGCAAGTACAATGCAGGAAAGCGTTCAGGAGAGGAAAGTGCGACGGCGACCCCCACTGCATGACATATCACTTGCCCTAGAGTTGTACAGCAGTGCTGCATGCCCTAGAGCCCGTCTCAAAGAGCCGCTTACGCAGGCTCAAGCATGTACTGGTCCATACGGACAACACTGCAACCGTTGCATACATCAATCGACAAGCGTGCCCAGTATGCAGATTCTAGTGTGCACTCAACAACAAGCTGCTCATGAGCCTGTGCTCCCTGGAGAGTGAAGACACATCCCGATTTGGTCCAGATTGATTTGGAGCATTTCATGAGACCTTGTTCAGTGGGTAGACTGTTTGCCTCGCCCCCAGAATACTCTCACTGCCAGGCCTGTTCTACTCCCTCGCCAAGAAGGGAACTAGGCACACGGATGACACTGGCCCACAGTCTGCGCGCTAGAGCTCTGCCGCAAATGCGCTTTCCCCATGTGCAAGCTTCTCACACAGACACTGTGAAAAGTCTAGGCGATGATGAGGAGCAGTTTCGTCATTGCAACCTAATACGGCCCAACAGACTGGTGATTCGCAGAAATGTGATGCCTACTTGTGACAGCCCCTCCCTGCATGTTTTTTTTTTTTTTTTTTTTTTCTTTTTTTTTTCGTGCGGGAGACCTGTGGCAACAACTGTCTGGATCTCAGGGAATACTACATGTCTGGTCCGGGACGAGACACGAGAGAGTTTTCTATGGCACCTGACTACTCCAAAAGCGCTAGCGGAACACCATCACTTCGGCGTGCCGAGTATCCGTCTATGAAGACCACGCTTACTTGACTTGAAACCTTACGCTTACGCTGCTCTTGAAGTGACAACCTGTTACGTTGAATGGTGTCCTCTCACCAAAAGACCCGGATGATGCACGATACCAGCCCAGCCCAATCGTTCTTAACTTTCGTGCCAGCAAGATACATGATTTGCAGAGCGAAGGCTGCCTCCCTCCACCCTTAAAGTCTATGTTGCTGCTATTTCCACCCATCACGACCCCGTGGAGGGGAAGACGGTAGGGAAACACGGCCTGGTCATCAGGTTCCTTAGGGGAAAGCAGCCGAGAAGGCTGATAACCCTAATCGGTCCTCCATCTATACCGCTTAGGACATGAGATCTGGTGTCAGCATCAATCCTAGCAGCGGACCATTTAGCTTTAGTAGTTATGTTGATGATTGAAGTTTCTTTCAATGCAAAACCTGACACCACATTTTCGGCTCGAACGGAAGTGTGCCGTAGAGTTTGACGGAACCCTTTTTGACGGACTCTAAGGTAAACTATTAAGACTCGAGCCTAGACTATGTGCCCAAGTTTCCTACTACCCCCTTCAGGGATCAGCTAGTGAACCTGCAAGCGCTGCCCCCCTATACTTTGCTCTCTCCAGTCTACACTTAAGATTGTACATGTGGACCAAGCACACAAGTTTCAGAGAACCTACAGAAAGCTAAACTTCGTCTGTCATGAGAAGGTCAGAAAAGTGGCGAAGGCTCATCTCCAAGTGAAGAGCCATGGCCCCACTGGATATGTTTTAGTGTAGGAGGCCTGGTCGTGTATCTGTAGTGCAATCCAATATAGTATTCTTCCTATGGCCCTATAAGCTTTAAGACACGTGTTTCCCAGCCAGACGTTCGATTCTCTGCACTCTCTAAAAGGGGTTACAACCACCTAACTAAATCTTACGTAATGGGGATTAATCCGATCGTTTTGTAAATTACTACTGCAAACCTACCTTCAGGAAGTATGGTGCTACACTGTAAGGCTGAAGGTGATAATGACTTAAAATCAAAACCTCGCATTATGAACACTTTACTCCGATTACGATTAGTGAATGATTATGTTAATTTTGTTTATTTAGTTACATTTTGCCCCCTCACTAAGCTTCATTAAGAAGTTTGCTACTGTAACATATACTGAAACTATAAAAGAGATATTTTTTTCATAATGAAAGGAGATGCATTTCTATCTTTCATTCTACATGACCTAAACAAAATAATATGAATATATGCAAGGTCAACGCAGCGATTTCTTTCTTTTTTTGCCAATTAGCCGAGAGCGAATTAGTCAACAGAGAGACAGAGCGACATCTGGCCATGAAGTGTTATTAGCGCTAATACTTGTTATAGATCTGCCGTTTGAATTATACTTGCGCTAATAGCCCCTAGGAAGGAAATTTCTGCCTTATTGATAATACTGTATTTTCGTTGAGGTTGAGTTTGATATTTTGATTAGCATACTGGTAATCTGTAATAATTGCTCCCATCGGCTAAGAGAGGAGCCGTGTGATTTGCATGGCGCATCCCTTCCTGCTATTTAAAAAGACATTCCAAATAAAGAGGTATTATTTTATTTTTTTAACTTATATTGTTAAGTATGCATGACCTTTGAGAAATACGGGAATGTGAACGTCTCGATATCACTATGCAGCCAAATAAGATTCGAGGACCAGGAAGAACCTAGTGGATATAAAAATGATATAACACAAGAAGTCGTTCGTTATTTATTTATAGTATGTATGCTACTCATGGAGCTCCTGGAAAGCCAACATCAATCCTGCTGTGTTATTAGTCCTCATGTAGGAATAAAGCCTCTTTACATACGTACATTATTGCTATATCTAGCTGAATGTTGTTCCGTGCCATACATAATATTATCTGTTTCAATGTCATAAGACCGTAAATAGGCTATTTACCCAATATTTGAATCCGCTGCATACAGGGGAGCAGATGTCTTCAAATTGCCCGACACTGGCCTAGTGTGTGTGCTGAGATTGAGAGAGATTAGCATGAGAGTGGCGAGAGACATCATGAGGATCACTCCCTCTGCCACACATAAATAAGACAAACACCTAAGCAGAGTAAAGCAGCGAAAGCTTTATGTTCAAACAACACACTTTTAAAACATTACCTTGTTGCTTTTGTATGCAGCTGCTCAGCCAGATCGTTCTGTTCCATCTTCCTCAGGATGTCGACCGTGATCTTCACAGCTTTTTCGGGTCCAAAACAAGCCACCAGCTTATCCACTGTTTTTAACCGATCTGCATTCTCCATTTCACATTTTGATATACACTCATGATCATTCTGTAAGTGCCACAGAAACTCTTTCAGATCATCTTTGACCAGTTCCATCAGCTCTTTAACAGACGCCATCGTCCTTCACTGATTCACAGCTGCAGGACAAGAAGAAATACATCTGAAGTACTTTCAACCTAAACCCTGAAATCTTATTTGGATTATGAAAAAAAGCTCTGATCAAATCAAATCTCTCAGAGGCACCTCATCCAACCTCATCTGTCAAGCAGTCAGAGATTCCTCTCTAACTCACTGTAGTAAACAGCAGGCAATATAATTTAATGATAATATAGTAAGAAGCTCCAACTTAATGATATCTCACAAACCCTTCGGATTGGTCACATGACAAACTTCCTGCAATTTATATAATTTATAAATGTATATTATTATTTATTCAACCATCTTTGATTGTACTTTACTGTCAAGGTGAAACTCCTGGCTGATACAGGAAGGAAATTTCAGGTTTATTAGTGCAATAATAAGCAGAAAGAGGAACTCCAACTCAAATCATAACTTTATTCACAAAAACAAAACAAATCATACCCTATATATTGTATTGTTATATATCGTATTGACAACTCATCAATTAAATATTTACCAACTTATGTTCTGCATAACTGGATGTTTTTAAATAAATACTGACAAAAACTATATAAGCTTTTGGGCTGCATGATATGATGATAAATATTTAACATTGATATAAGTGATCACCTGGATTTAGACCAACCTATTTTGTATTTTAATAAAGCGTTCACAGGCAAATTTGCTTAAATGTATTTCCCCGGAGTCGAAATCAGGCACATATAAATGTCAGAAAGCAAAGGGCATCTCACAGGAACTCACACAGTGGTTTGAGTTTACCTATCAGATGGTCCTCAAAGTTCTCGGAGAGCGTGAGGTGTCCAGTCACAACATCTAGCTACTGGGTGCCAAATCAACGGGAACTCAGTCTTGACCACTTCCTGCTCGTTGCTACATGGCATCACTAGGTTCTGTCATTCAGAAGCATGGCTTTTCCTATCATTGCTTTGCTGATGACACTCAACTCTACTTCTCATTCCATTCTGATGATCTGACGATAGTTGCTCGCAATGTCAGCTTGTCTAACATACATTTCTTGTTGGATGACAGACCATAACCTTCAACTCAACTTGGCTAAGACAGAACTGCTTGTGGTTTACACAAAACTATCACTTTATCAAAATGTCACCATCCAGTCAGGCACATCAACCATAACTCCTTCAAAAAAAAAACAGCTAGAAACCTTGGAGTTGATTGATGATAGGGAATCTCCGGACCCACAACTAAAAAACTGCCGGTCCTGAAGATTTGCTATACACCCCTGAAAAAGATCAGGTCCTGCTTCATAAATGCCACAACCTTCTCATCCTGCTCACCAGGCTTGACTATTCAGCCTCTGGCAGTTTCCATCCACTTCTCCAAACCTCACACATAATCAGAACTCTTCTTCTCAATCATAATTGTAAGGAGCCAAATACTTAATATGCCCTTGTCACACCTTTGGTTATTCATAGTAGGGTTTCGAGTATGCTTGTTTTTTTTTTTTTTTGTCTCTTTTCCTATATTCACCTAAATCTATCATTATTGTTTTGCTGACTAAATTACCATCACGGCTCCCCTGTAACTAACTGCGCTACCAGTTTATGGCCTCTATGAATCTGTTGTTCAATTGTTATTTCTCGTTCTATTTTTATTCCCAAGATTAGATCACAATAATCATAGTTGCAGTCTTACCGCAGTTTATTACTTTCTCCTCCTTTGTGTGAACTTCTCGTACTTGGTGATTTGGTTGTGTTGCGAAACGTATCTCCAGTGCTTGTGATGTATGTCTGTTTGGAGTTGTTTGGCCTTCGTGAGTAACTTTTGTTCGAGTCGTTGCAACCAAGGTGGTCTTGAGTATCAGTGTGATTTGGACGTTATATAGCTGGGAGGAGGTGGGGGTGAGGCTGAGACTATTCTGGTGGTAGAATGGGAGAGGCTTTCGCTTGTTGAGGTTGTGAATAATGCCATCTTGCTTTCTAATTGGGGGGGGGGAGTGTGTGGTGTTGAGTTTGTTTTCGTGTGTGTTTGTTCGGGTCCATTTTAGTGGGTTATAACCATGTTGTAACAGACAGCAAAGATTTGACAAGATGTTTATAGGGGAGCATGCTTTGGGTATTAAGAGTACTAGCGTGGAGGGATGGATGGCTTGGTTCGTGTGTAGGTGGCTGTATCGGGTTTTTCGTGGGGTGGTTTTGTGTGGTTTGGTATGAGAATTGTTAATATAAACCTGTTGTGTTTGGATTAGGTTTTGGGTGTCTGTACTGTGTTAAGCTAACTGAGACGTGTTATAGCACTTGCTTATCATTGCTCTTTGTTGGTTTTGATTGGTTCTATTGTCCTCATTTGTAAGTCGCTTTGGATAAAAGCATTTGCTAAATGACTAAATGTAAATGAAACACGATTCCTGGCTGCATATCGATATCCTGGACCACTGGATATTTGGTAAGTTGTAAAGAACACTATATCGAGTTCAACGACCTTTAGTTTAAACTAATAATCGTTTGTTTTACTCGCATTTGCGCAGTTTCCCTATCAAATCCATTCATGCAGCAGCTCTTTTGCCAGAGCTGAGGGGCCGTGTCCCGGCGAGAAAGTGACGTCAATGCATACTCTCTATAAAACAACCAGCATGAAGTACTAAAACAACAGAGTGCAGCACACTTCCTTGGTGAGCTCTACACTACACCCCACACATAGAGCAGTAAGATACGAGCGATTAAGGAAATCACAACCCTTTCACATATACGTCTAAAACATTCTAGCTGAGCCCATGGCGTGATTTTTATTGTTATTTCCATTGTGATGCATCAAGCTTGTCACAGGACACACCACAGCCACAAAAGCGCTGTATTATTATTATATATTGGTTTTATTTCTTTTTTATTCAAAATATTCAGAAACTTGTAAACTAAATTGCTAAATGTCTGATATTCTGATCCCTCACATACATGTCAGTAAATATATTTTGCCATTTAAACACCTTTATAATGATCCTATTAGTTCCGGGGTGTCAAACTCAGCTCCTGGAGGGCCACTGTGTTAAAGAGTTAAGCTCCAGCTCCAACTAAACAAATGTGAACCAGTTAATCATGGTCTTCAGTCAGCAAATCCATAGCCAGAGACTTTTGCCAATCACTGTTGAGTATATGACTTTCAGCGGTTAGAGTGTTGAGAACAAATACATCAGTAGCACTTTATTTTAGTCCTCTTCTATGTACTAGGGCTGTGCATCTCCATAACTGAGGCCGATGCAATACCCATCTCGATGCATAGCCAACGATATGATAGAGTACGGGACGATTGTGTAGCAGCTCCCGATGGCCGCTGCCCCCCCCCCGCGTAGTTGTGTAGTTGGTGGGGGGGACTGGTGGGGAATGACGTCAGTGGCAAGTTTACGATGCATGTGTGGAGAGAGACAGGATGGTGGATTGTGTGTGAGGTCTCGATTCAGCACAATGCGATTCAGTACAATGCAATGGGAAGAAATGGGATGCTATGCAATTCAATATGGTACAGATAGTTTGCATTTATATCTGTTTCAGACAGATAGCAAATCATAAATTAACTTAAGTTAATTAACTTAAAATGACTTCTAACGTCTCAGTATCCGTAGTGTTGTGCTACATCATATTCATGTAGCAGCAGTGGTGATGAGAGAACTGCTTGAGAAACAGTTTCTACACATAAAATATTGGTCACAAATTATTGCTCACTCTCTAAACAATAAAAGTATAGCACATCTCCTAATAATTATATATCAACAAATAATTTTTTACCAATGCACATGTTAGAAACGATGCATCGCCATACAAATGCAACTTGTATCCAATGCACACTTTTTTTAAAAGCATGCATGCATTGTAACTTTAGGCGATGCCCCAATGCACTTTGTGTGTATTACATTACCTACTCTGTACTTGTTATATCACTTACAATAACTGCGTAATAACTAGGTACTAACCCTGAACCTACCCCTAAACCTAACCTCAACCCATGTAGTTACCATATACTACCAGTACTTTCTTGGTTGATTACACTGTAAGTATACTGTAATGCATGTATACATGTATTACATGTCATTAACTAACTGCATGCTTTTTACTGTACATTTCTGGCATATGGACATCAACTTGACATGTCACCACTGATAGGCTACTATTAAATATAATGTGTGGTGGGAGGGTGGCAATTTTCTATAAAGCTGCTTTGCAACAATAGGCATCGTGAAAAGCGCTATATAAATAAACGTGAATTGAACTGAATCGAATGTTTATATATGAATATGTAGGCTAAGTATATGTAAAGTATGTATATACAGCATGTAGCCATATCGCAACCCATTTAATGCCTGATACCTATTCAGGTATCTTTTTTTTTCCAACGTAAAAGGTCAATAACTGTACCCACAAAGCTGTTCTGACTGTTTGTCTGTAAATGTGTGTCAGTGTTCCATAATGATCAATAAAAATAAAGTAGTAAAACAGTCATGCTATGTTGTTACATAAATGACTTTACATGATTGATTCGGGAATGGAGCCTCAAGGGCTGGAATTGCCCACCCCTGAGACTGAAGACAAGACAGTTCAGCAGAGTGAAAATGTATTTCCCTCAATTTTAGGGCACAGACATGTCATACATGCAGCATATTTTGCATATTACATATTATTTTGCATTAAATAAATCATAGGAAATGAGGAAGCATCAATTTACAAAAAGTCTTTCATCTCTCAGCAACACAAACTTTTAAAGATTCTTACAAAGAACTTAAAATCAATTGCAATTGCAAGTGTAGAAAACCTAAACAAAAAGTACAATGTAAACTCTGTTCATTTTGTTTGTCATGCCAATAATGCTAATTTGTATTCAATTGGAATTGCAGAGACACTTTGAAATAAAATACACCCACCAGTATTATTCCATGTTCACTCTTCCTCCTGCACAAAATTACTGTATCTTGATGTTGCAAATGTGGCTGTGGTCAAACATATTGTGTGAAAAGTGACATGCATGCCAGTAACTGATAGGAGGAAGTGTGTTGAAGAACACATCATACACAGCAAAATTCCCAGTGCTAAATTAACACTGTGTGGTGTTTGTGAGTCCATTCGAAGAGTGTAAAAAAGATAATGACGTAATGAAGTGCTGATGAGCATTAGTGAAGAACACCTGCTGTTAACAAGCAGAGTCACTGTATGAAAGAGAAACAACAAGAACAGAAAAAAAGAGACAATCAGAACCACAACAACTTCCAACTTTACAGCCTTAAGCCGGGTTTTGTCCTATTTTGATCCGATTAATGACTTGTTTTTGATTCGAGACGAATTTCAGCTTTGCTGTGCGTCATTTGTTGTGCAATGTACAAGGTAATGGCAGTGGCGATTAGCCTGCAATCGGATCATCGGATGAATTTCTGACATGTCAGAAATTTTGGTTGGCCCTCGTGAGGTTATTGCACAGTTGAAGCGAGTTAGGAACGGATTGCGTGTTTTTGCCTCACACTGTGCCTGCGCAATCAGAACTCAAACCAGGGTTGACTCGGTGTGTAGACAAGTGATGATAGCCACACGTTTTTCCAGGATTGGCGGGTTCAACGTGTTTATTTCACACGTATAATTTGAGCAGTCAAGTCGTCAGCTGTGACACACACATCGCATTGCTGGCAGATTTAAGCCCGATTTGCAACCCCGAAGTTCAGGGGGCGGTCCGATCTAGGCGTGTCGCAAACTATTCTATTTCTAATCTTCTATTGGTGGTGTCCATACGTTATTAACTGCCGAGGATGGAGTGTCCCCAAAGTCATTTGATATTTCCAACTCTCAACGAGCTGCCTCATCCTACTGATGTTGAATGCTTCGTACCGAAACAGAAAACAAAACATAGCACTGAGAAGCGCTGACCCATATTCTTCTTTCTATTCGTTTTCACTGTATTCACAGAATACGTGCCGCAGTCACTGACAACGTTGAACTCCATCCTGTACCTTTGCCATTCACCCCGGACCCTATTTCCCATAATCCTTTGCCTGGACTCATTCAGCAACTCATTACCAGTGTCACATCTGCCTGCCTCATATTATAGGCTATCAGAATAGCAACAACACACTCCCCTTGTTCCAAATAACCCCCCTGCGGCCGTGGCCACTTGGAGTTTGTTTGCGCGACAGGAATAAGTGTGCAGTCTCTTCCGTCTTCAAAATGCAACAGTGCAGTGCCCTTAATGGATACTAATCCACAACTACTCGATACCGCTCAGAGCGCTATGTCAAGGCTCAGTGTATATCATGCAGTATTGCCAACATGCAATCATGTTCTGAAATATATCGTGAGACTTGTGCTGAGATCCGCGAGAGTCACAAGAACCTTTCCACTGTAATGGTAAATTAATAGTATATAGATTTACAAATAATTGTTAGCAAAACATCGTTTTACTTTTTTAGTGGGGGTGCCAAGATGAGTTTGTGGTGATATTTCTTTTGTACAACATTTGCAACTGCTTTTTAATCGGTTAATTAGAAGCACCACAAACATTAAAATTATTATCATGTTAGAGTACTAACTGCCAGACATTTAAAGTTGTGAGTATTTCAATTAAAGTGCTTGTGTAAACACTTGCATTTTTACAACACTATAATTGTGTCCCATCAGGTAATGAAAAGTTCGACACAGACTTGTGGTCTTCATGCTCACTTGAAGACTTGGGCTAAATACAGGAAATACGTCATGTAAGTAATCAAGTGGTCAAGTGCAAAGACTGCAAGTGTGGGTATTTGGACAAAGCCACTCTCTCCCGTGCAAGCTCTAGCCCCCGTGCTCAATCTAGTGCCAGCTCTCACCCCAGAGATCAGCCGGGATTCAACTCTAGTCCATGAATCCATTCCAGAGTTTTCTCCTAGTCCAGTGTCGTCTCCAGAATCCGTTCCAGAGTTCCCTCCTCCAGAGCGCCCTTCAAAACCTGCTCCAATCCTAGATCTTGCTCCAGTACTTGAATCCACTCCCGAGCCCCTTCCAGTCCCAGAGTTTGCTCCAGTCTCAGAGCCCTTTCCTGTTCCTGAGTCCGTTTCAGTTTTTCCTAAGGTGGCAACTTCTGTTGCAGAACCTTTCACAGCGGAAATATCTGTTCCAACTCCTTCCGAGATCGTAGCAGCACTCTTCCCCGAGTTCTCGGTGTTTCCCTGTCACCTCTGTTTCTACCATGGACACTGCTTTTGAACGCTCCCCATTTCCCAATGTCTCTGTTATGGCCACAATTGCAGTCTTTGAACTCTCTGTGTTTGTTGTAGCTCCTGTTGCTACTGCTGCAGAACCTCCAGAGGTGGTGGTGTCCGCTGCAGAACCTCCAGATTTGGCAGCGATGCTCACTTATGAACTCTGTGTCTGTCCTGACGAGGTCATTGAGACCGTCAGTGAATTCCCTGTTATACCAGTCTCGGCCCTAGAAGTCAATCATGAATTCTCAGCCCTGCCTATTATGGTCGCTAAGACTGCCTCTGAATTCACTCAATGCATTGTCCCGGTCAAAGAGGCCTCTCCCAAAATCTCTGTTTGCCCTGTCATAACCAAGAAGGTCATTTATGAACCTTCTGACTGTCCTGTCATGGCTGCGGAGGCCGTCTGTGAATTCTCTGCCTGTCCTTTTTATTGTCACAGAGCCTTTCTGACCTTTTCTGTCGCTGTTCCGACCAAGGAGGTCGATTCTGAACTCTGTAACTGTCCTATCATTCCAAACTCTTTTTTGTCCCCGTCTGACCCAGAGGTTGTTTCCAAACTCTCTGACTGTCCAGCCACGGTCAAAAGGGCTGCCCCTGAACTCTCTGCTCACCCTGTTATGGCCAAAGATGCCATTTCTGAACTGTCTGCCAGTCCTGGTACAGCCGCTGAGGCCGTTGTTAACCTCTCTGTGCTCTATGTTCCAGTTCTGCCTGATCCGCCTTGGTGGTATCCTACACCATTAGCTCCACTGAAGTGGTCTTCAGCTCCATCAGCTCCACCCTGGTACTCACCTGCTCCACCGTGGGGATCTTCGAACCCGTCTGCTCTGCTGAGGTGGTCTTTTGCTCTGCCCTGATGGTCTTTTGCTCCACCTGCGCTGTCTTGGTGCTCCTCAGCTAAATCCTGGTGGTCTTCAGCTCTGCTCTGTTGGTCTTCAGCTCCACCTACTCCGCCGTGGTGGTCTTCAGCTTTGCTCTGTTGGTCTTCAGCTCTGCCTGCTCCACCCTGGTGGTCTTCTGCTCCACCCTGGTGGGCTCCAGCTCTGCCGACTCCACCCCGCCCTGGCTTCCTGCTTCGCTGGCTTTGCCTTGGCTCTCTGCTCTGCCGGTTCCGCCTTGGCTCTGTGCTCCACCGGCTCTGCCTCAGTCCCCTGTTCCCTCCTTCCTCATGGACCTGGCCCCCCATCCCTCCCCCTGTTCCGCCTCCGATCCACCGCCCTCCGGACCCTGGTCTTCTTCATTGTTAAGGAGGTCTGGAAGCGGTTGCTCTGTCCTGATCTCCAGCTGGGGTGCCCATGAGCTCCTCTAGAGGGCACCCCATCCTGTACCCTTTACCATTCACCACAGACTCCATTTCCCATAATCCTTTGCATGGACACATCGGCACTCATTACCAGTTCACAGCTACCTCATATTAGTAGGACTATAAGAATAGCACACACACTCTCTCTCTTCACTGGTGATTGAATGTTTAGCCCTTCTGAGTTTTCTAGTTTCCCAGTTTCCTAGATTCCTACCTTGATTTTGATATATTGCTGCCTGCCTTTGCTACTCTTTTGCCTGTGCCTCGGATGTTATTGTTTGCTGGTGTTTGGCCCTGCCTGTTCTGACCACTCTTAGGAATAAAAGCCTTGCATATGGATCCGCACGTCTCACTTCTTTACAGTTTTATTGTTTCTCTGTTTTTTTCTCTAGTCAAGTTTAATCTTGCGAGTCTCCATGAGAACTTGTGTCACTGTGAAATCGTTCCTACAATCAACAAGTGTGTGGTCTCACGGTCCGCACGGCAAAAAAAGATTTTCTTCCTTAGTATTGTTGTCTTGTTTTCTAGTATAAATATCTACAAATTCTTGAATCAGGATACATTTACTTGTAAAATGACTTAAGATATTTTGTCTTGTTTTCTGAAAATATTATCCAAAGTTTGTTAGTTTTTGTTTAAAATAAGTTAAAATATCTGCCAATGGGGTAAGAAAAATAATCTTGTTTAGCCTTTGAATTAAGATTATTTTTTCTTACCCCATTGGCAGATATTTTAACTTATTTTAAACAAAAACTAACAAAATTTTGATAATATTTTCAGAAATCAAGACAAAAATACTAAGGAAGAAAATCTTTTTTTGTAGTGCGGTCGAATCGTTTAGTGTGCACGTTCAGAGGATTATAAGGCTAAAAATCAGTTGAAACTGACTTCTGTCTGTGGTCTTTTGTGGTTTTAAAATCGGTTTAGATTTGAAAATCGTCTAGTGTGTGCCAGGCCTTACTCGTACATGGAGAGTTAGTATTTAACAAAAACAGTGCTGGAATTGCATAGTGAACATTAAATCTCTCAAGATCTCAGCAGAGGACGATTAAACCACTCCAAAACCAGCATTACCATCTTCATTAGGGATGGGTATCGTTTTTTAATGGTATTACTACTTTTATCGATACAGTACTCTTATCGGTACTTTTTGTTGTGTTGTTTTATGAAAAAAACAACACACTTTTTTTTTTTTTTATCTAAAATAAATAATTATCTGTAGCCTAACAAACAGCAATGTTTGAACAAATATCTATTATACAAATGATTGTAAAACAAATCAAACACAATTTTCCTGTAAAAGAATGTTCAGTGGTATAAAGCAACACAGTTGGGGCATGCAGGTAGGTTGCAAAAGGACAACATATTTGCCTTTTCTTGCAGAAGTCAGAACCTCTTTTGGCTTAATGTGTGCATGCGGTCGAAAATACCCTCTCAGTAGGGGTGGAGGAGGCTTGAGCACAGAGGTAACTTGTTGCAATGGTTGTGAGGGTGGGGGGGCAGATTAGATCTCTTCTCCCACCACCACATCACTGGATCTTCAGCCATGGGAATGGGAGGCAGCATTTAACCTCTAGTTTAACATGTTCACTGAGGGTGAGGGACACGGTGTTCTTTTGGATCCTCAGCCTCAACTCCCTGTCCTCCTCTAAGAATTGCTCCTCCAAGGCACTCGATCTTTTCATATGCAATGGAGGAATGGTCTCCTCCATTTTCTCTCCTTCTCAGATTCCTCCTTTTCCTGGTGCTCTATGTCTGTCTGCTCATCTGACAGCCCTGTTGTTGGTCCTCTCACATTGGCCTCAACAGCTTTCCTCTTCAGCCTGTCCCGAGTTGCATCACTCACTGACCTCCCTTTAAATCTGGGGTCCATTGCTGTGACCTCATGCAGGAAGGCTTGGATGTCATCGTCCTGATAGTGCTGGGAGAGGTTCTCCCACACCTTCCTTCTCTTTGATGGATGTTACAAACATTGTATCTTCATCCTTCATAGTAAAATGATCTTACAGTTTTTGGAGGATGGGTATGATCTGTCCACAGTGCGGATGTATAGAGCACTCTCATATATTATCATTATTGAATTATTGTGTTGCGGTTTATTTTATTGTGGAGTGATGGGACTAATATACTGCTGTTTTAAAATTCTACTGTATCCTACTATATTTAATATAACTCTGTATATATACCGGCAGACTTACCTAAAACAGTTGGACTCCACTGTTGCAAAGGGATGTAGGCCTTTCACTATGAACTTGGTCAAGGCTACGTGGCACTCATTCACCCGCTCCTCAGGCATCCTCCCACTAGCTGCCAGTGTGAAGGGGCTTTGGGCTTGTCTTTTGCTTGGACCAGACGCAGGAGGAGTGAGAATTCGTATTTAATGTAAAATGGGTGCTCTACGAAACGTATTTACTTATGTTTGCATAGACATTGAAATGTACTGACGAGAGTTTAGCCTAGCAACACCTAACCAGCGAATCACTGCATCTTTTTATGAAAACAGAACCTGGCTTGGGTTGCCTGAAGCAAGCACAACGGCACAGAGGTACTCTCTTCAGGAGACTTTGGAGTACTCACTTGATTCCAGTGATGATGAAGTGAATATTGAGGCAGATGACCAAATGGATCAAGCTTCTGAAACTGAAGAAAACATCCTCCAGGTCACAGAGGGTGAGGATGAGGAAGAAGAAGGCCCTATAAGGGAGCAAACTTACCAATGCAAAACTGTGGAAATTCATTGGCATTCATCTCCTCCTCCTCACACACCATGGAGACACCGAGCAGAGCATGTCCTCACAAACACCCCAGCACCCACATGGTGTGCCGCTTCACGATGTAACGCTTCAAAGATGTAAAACCAACTTTTCAATTAATTTTTCCACATTGTGAAATAAATGCTTGTTGATGTGATTTAGAGAGGAGATCCGTGTTTGGGGATGGATGGGAAGATGTAGGGCTCCTAATTCTTGCTGGTGTCTACAAGTCGCATGATGAGGCTACAAGCAGCTTATGGCATGCTGAGTTTGGCAGGGCAATATTCCGGGCCACCATGTCCTTGAGTAACTTTAAGCGATTTTCGAAAGTGATCCATTTGATGACAAGACACCCAGAGCTGCTGGGAAAGAAAGCGACAAACTGGCAGCTTTCCGGGACATTTGGGAGAAATGGGTGGACAGACTGCCACTGATGTATAATCCTGGACCCAATGTCACCGTCGATGAGTGCCTGATCCCGTTCAGAGACCGTGCCCTTTCAAACAGTTTATGCCCAGCAAACCTGCCAAATATGGCATTAAAATCTGGGCGGCCAAGACAAGTTACTGCTGGAACATCATCTTGCCGCATTATTTCTCACTAATAACCTCATTATTTCTCACTAATAGCCTCATTATTTCTCTCTAATAACCTCATTATTTCTCACTAATAGCCTCATTATTTCTCACTAATAGCCTCATTATTTCTCACTAATAGCCTCATTATTTCTCACTAATAACCTCATTATTTCTCACTAATAGCCTCATTATTTCTCTCTAATAACCTCATTATTTCTCACTAATAACCTCATTATTTCTCACTAATAGCCTCATTATTTCTCACTAATAACCGCAAAACAATTTAAAATTTCTCCCCCCACTAATACCTCATTATTTCTCACTAGTTTATAGCCTCTTATTTCTCACTAATACCTCCAATTGTTTCTCTCTTTTAACCTCATTATTTCTCACTAATAACCTCATTATTTCTCATTAATAGCCTCATTATTTCTCACTAATAGCCTCATTATTTCTCACTAATAGCCTCATTATTTCTCTCTAATAACCTCATTATTTCTCACTAATAACCTCATTATTTCTCACTAATAGCCTCATTATTTCTCTCTAATAACCTCATTATTTCTCACTAATAACCTCATTATTTCTCTCTAATAGCCTCATTATTTCTCACTAATAGCCTCATTATTTCTCTCCATTTCTAACCATCTAGAATCAGCCTGTGCAATTGCAATTATGGTTTTAACAAGCACAGCCTTCTTATTTCATTTGAATTTTTTCAACATGAAATCATATATACCTATTCTAGTAGACCCCCTACACAAAATTATGCACCTGAGCATAAAAGAGATCATTGAGATCTATTGGCTAGAGTTGATTTTATTTTCCTATATTTGAATGGAAGCATGTGAATGACGTGTGTTGTTGAATTAATTTAATTTGATCATTTAAGTGAACATGTACAGTAAGACACAGAAGGAGGCTGTTTGCTGGAAACGGGACTTTGTTGAAGAGACTTCTCTCTCTCTCAGGACAGACTGTGGCTAAAGCGAGTGAGCTGAGAAACCACTGGGTGTGTGTTTCCTGCTCTCTGCTGAAGAAACTGCAGACGTGGTCTGACAGAAAGCCTTGGTGATGCTGCTTCATGAGATTTCGTGGGAAAGCTCTTTTACACCTGGGGTGTATTCCAGAAAGCATGGTTAACTTACCGTCAGCTAAACCCTGAACTCTCGGTTGATTAACCCCAGACCTTGCTTACTCGAGGTATGTGGTTACAAAAACGCGTCCGGGAGTAAGTTTACTCAACTCAGAGTATGTTCCTGATTAAGACTCAAGACATTCTCAACAGAGACGAATCGACGAGTCACTATGAAACGGACGCTAAGAAAACGCATGCCATGCTGTTTCTTTCTTCTTCTTTTGTTCAATGCTCGTTTACATGCTTAGTGGATATCGCCAACTAATTGATGGTTGTGCAATCATTTTAATTTTTTTCAATATGAATTTTATTGTTCGATTGATGCTAATTATATATCAAGTCATATCAGATATGTATTTTGTTTTAGAATTTAGACATTATAGAAAATGGCGATCCATGTGTGAGATGATAATATAAAATGTAATAAATATATATAATATAATAAATTAAAAATTACCTTGTCATAGTGTTTTATAATTTATACAGATAACTGTTATATATGCCAAAAAAATAAATAAAATAACCATATTAGAATAATATATTACCTTATTTATTACTTATATTAGCGCTCATCCAATTACCAGATCATATATATATATATATATATATTACTAGCATATTACATATTGTAATATATAATGTTGTGCACTATCTGTCAGCCCACTGAAGTGAACTAACCCTGGAACATATTCTCCTCCGGAGCAGGTTATCTTCAGAGAGCAAGTTACTATGGTTACTTACATACCCTGAAGTTACCTCCGATTTTCCGCTCTCTTAGCTTCAAACATAGCCGGTAAGTCACATAAACCTGCTTTCTGGAAGACCCCCGAGATCTTTCATGTGACTGTCCACATAAGACAGATAACGAAACACTTAACCTCATGGCTATTAGTGGATAAATAATGAAGGCTATAGTGATAATAATGAGCTATAGTGAGAATATGAGGTTATTAGTGTATAATAATGAGGTTATTAAGAGAAAATAAGAGGCTATTAGTGAAATACTGAGGTTATTATTGAGAATAATGATGTTATTGATAGAATAATGAGGTTTATTAGTGAGAAATATGCGGTTATGAGAGAGAAATATGAGGCTATTAGTGAGAATAATGAGGCTATTAGAGAATAAGATGCTATTAGTGAGAAATACTGAGTGTTTATTAGTAGATAATGAGTTATTAGAGAGAATATTATGTATTAGTGAAAATAATGAGGCTATTAGTGAGAAATCATTAGGCTATAGTGAGAAATACGAGGTTCTTAGTGGAGAATAATGAGGTTATTAGAGAGAAATAATGAGGCTATTAGTGAGAAATAATGAGGTTATTAGTGAGAAATAATGCGGCAAGATGATGTTCCAGCAGTAACTTGTCTTGGCCGCCCAGATTTTAATGCCATATTTGGCAGGTTTGCTGGGCATAAACTGTTTGAAAGGGCACGGTCTCTGAACGGGATCAGGCACTCATCGACGGTGACATTGGGTCCAGGATTATACATCAGTGGCAGTCTGTCCACCCATTTCTCCCAAATGTCCCGGAAAGCTGCCAGTTTGTCGCTTTCTTTCCCAGCAGCTCTGGGTGTCTTGTCATCAAATGGATCACTTTCGAAAATCGCTTAAAGTTACTCAAGGACATGGTGGCCCGGAATATCGCCCTGCCAAACTCAGCATGCCATAAGCTGCTTGTAGCCTCATCATGCGACTTGTAGACACCAGCAAGAATTAGGAGCCCTACATCTTCCCATCCATCCCCAAACACGGATCTCCTCTCTAAATCACATCAACAAGCATTTATTTCACAATGTGGAAAAATTAATTGAAAAGTTGGTTTTACATCTTTGCAGCGTTACATCGTGAAGCGGCACACCATGTGGGTGCTGGGGTGTTTGTGAGGACATGCTCTGCTCGGTGTCTCCATGGTGTGTGAGGAGGAGGAGATGAATGCCAATGAATTTCCACAGTTTTGCATTGGTAAGTTTGCTCCCTTATAGGGCCTTCTTCTTCCTCATCCTCACCCTCTGTGACCTGGAGGATGTTTTCTTAAACTCTCGTCAGTACATTTCAATGTCTATGCAAACATAAGTAAATACGTTTCGTAGAGCACCCATTTTACATTAAATACGAATTCTCATGAGATCATGTTGCTAAACTTTAATACTGACTTCGGTATCGCAAAAAATGTTCACAACATTAGCTTAGTTCAGATATGTAGTAACAGAACGTTTGCTTCTTTATCAGAAAACTATCATTAAAATAACTTTACATGATAGATAATTAAATTTAGCAGGCATAACGTTACTCACCATAGAAGAATCTTACTGGCTCTCTGCTGATGAAGAAAAAATACAAAAAGTCTGGATCAAGAGATGTAACCAAGATATGTTGCAGCGCAGTCCCGAATGAAACGTCCCATCTGACTAACAGGGATCCGTATGGGAACAATCTGTTAACGTCCCAAATGTCCTCTTTGTAATGTTTCTATGTGACCATAAGGATGTTATTATTTGACCAACACAGGACCATGTGAGAGCGTTCTGTTAATGTCCTCTTTGTAATGTTTTTACGTGACCATAAATTAACCAAAACAGAACGTCCCCTTAAAGTCATAAGAAACAGCACTTTCATAACCAAAAGAGGATGTTTTAGGAATGTCCCTGATGTTCTGTAAAGGTTCAGGACTTTCGTCACCTTTAGACAACTTTTAGGGAACGTTGCGCAAGGTCGCGAGAATGTCCCCTCCTACATGGGATAAGGCATTAATATGTGCTTTATAAGTACTAATAAACAGCTAATATGCTAGTAATATGCATGCCAATAAACAACTAGTTAATAGTCCCTAAAATAAAGTGTTTACCAATCATAAATCAATCGGATGCGCAGTATCAGATCTAAATTTAATGCTATTAATTATAATTCTGATATATGGGACTCCAGCCCTGAGGGACGCTGTTTTGTCAAGTGCTTCCATGACGACCGTACAGGACTTTTCTCTCAATGGATGCAGCTTAGACCTTTTTAATGATACATAGTTGGTAAGGATAATTACATACTTTTACATTTAAACTTACAGTAACTTTGAACTAACGTAACCAAAGAACACTTCAGTGTCCCGGTGTCCTTCCACAGGCTAACAGGTTATTTAGTGCTTATTGAAAAATGGGATCAATTGAAATATTCAAGCATTCATACGTTCATGTTCTTTATTTAAGAGAGCGATTCATTAATGGAGTTGATGAGTGAAATCGGTGGCTTAAGCCCCACAGAGCCACCAGCTCCACCCACAAATCTGCACAAGTCCCTCGAGCAACATCTCGACTCTACACCCGAGAGCAGGACTGAAAGACTGCGCAACACCACTCAAGTTCAGCATTATTCAAGGTAAGTCATTACATACTAGAGTGTGAAACACTGAGACATTGTGTCAACCATCAGTTTGCATTTTTAAAAGAGTTTCAGACAATACGGGCACATTGAAAAAGGTTTTTCACTGCAGAACTTCATTTCTTTTTCAAAGATATAGCAGATTCATGCATCATAACATTAATGTTAACTCAACGAAAAGAAAAGCTAATGAATTTCTTATGGATTTATAATTTTGAACCAATCGTAAAGAAATGTAAATGAATATAGAAACCTGTTAAGAATTAAATACAGTCTTTTGATAGATTGAAATTCATGTTTCAGCTTTATAATATTTTAGGAGTAGTTCCACATTATGATAGAAACCCATCTCTTCATTCATTTATATGTGAATACTAGTTTAATCTGTTGTCATTATTCTCTTTGTGCCCAGATATTAATCGCTTAAAATAATAGAGTCTACTGACAAATAAATTAGTTTTTGTTTTTGCTTATCCAGTATCCAATTTGCAGATAATTTGCAACACACTCTCTCACTCAATGATAATATGGTTAAAGTGTTGTATGTAATTTTGTCACTTTAATAAAGCATAGAAATTCCATTCCAATTCATTTGCATATAATTGTTATAATAATTGTTGATGCTTTACCTGTAGCTTCAAATATTATTAAACACTGTATATAACATACGTACATAGAGCTATTTGGATAACAAATGTTTCTCTAAGAGGTTCTCAGTTTTTGTAATACATTCATTATATTTAGTTGCAATGTATTAATAACGATGTCTCAAATCTTCTCTATGTTCCACAAACTAACATTAAAGTAATTATAAACATGAAAAAAATGAATTTTTAATAAACCTGGTTAAAAAATAAAATGGTTTTAGTAAAAAAAAAAAAAAAAAAAAAAACCACCATGCTGATAGCTAAATCCCTGTTCTAGCCCTGAAAATACAAAAATATAGATATTTGTATGTAACAGTAATGGCGTGTAAGGCATAAGACATAAAAGACATACATTTAACTCAAAAGGAATTATTATATTTATAGGGAATTTGGACAGAATCACCGTTTTATGGCTGATCAAATTAATTGGTCAGTGATTGATTGAACAGTCATAACTATCAGCTCTGCAACAGATTAATATCCAAAGTATAGTGAAAACACTATTTTTTTTAGCACAGTAACAAGATTGCCATTTTAAAACATTAACTTGCCAACACATTCTCTTTTAGTCAAGTCAAGTCACCTTTATTTATATAGCGCTTTTAAAAGGGTCATAGGATGCCCCTTTTCCACAAGTTGATATGATTCTTTAGGGTCTTAATGAAAAGTCTGTAACATAGTTTGGTTAAAATTTCTCAATGGTAGTGTAAAAAACTTTTTTACCCTGTCAAAAACAGCTCTTTTCAGAGCACGCAGATTTGTAGCATGTTCCTTTAAATGTTAATGAGCTCTGCTGACCCCGCCCCTCTCTTCCGAGCCACTCTCCGAGAGACGGTTTACTTTAGCTGCATTCATCGTGAAACTTGCTAATTAGCACATTATTAGGAAAGGCGATTTGCAAAGATTCGTTAAAAAAACCTTACACTCGCTTCTCACAAAGCAGCTTTACAGTATCAAATAGTAAAATAGTGTGTCAATGCAAAAGGACAATAGTAAACACTCAGTTTTCAGTTTATAGTTAAACGTCCAGTTCAATTTGAATTCAGTGAGTCTACATACAGCTCACAGCTCAGTTACAGTTAACTAGTATAAAACCCCAGAAGTCTGGCGATTCCCGCGGCTAAGGAAACCAAAAATATTCGCCATCACGCTTGGACAAGGAACAGGACAGTGGAGAAGTAATGAACCTTGGGAGAATGAGAAACCAGGCCAGTCGGGGGGGGTGCCCAAGTGCCCCAGTTCGTCCTCTGTATCCAGACGAACCAGCAGGGTTGGCCGCATGGCTGCTAATTGTAGTTGTGTCAGAGAAGGTTATCATCTGGTTTCCTGTGGTCTTGTCCCGATGAAGACAAGAGTCCTCCTGGGGAATTCTGTCCTCTGGGGTCATCTAGTTGTTCTGGGCTCCTGCTGCATTCGGGCTGGCGAAAGTCATCTCTAGGTGCTGAAAAAAACGTTCCACATTGGTCTGCATATACGTTACTGGAATTGGATGGCTCCGGTGACCTCGGAATAAGAGGACGACCGAATACAGGACTAAATATGAGTCGTGATGCAACCATAACCACATTCTTCTACGCGATGTTGTGCAGTAGTAAATCGGGGTTTGGGTGGGTTATGGAAGTATGGGTTGTGCTTGTTGCTTGGGCTGTTTCGGGTCGTTATGGGACCAAATGATTAGTTGTTCCCCGGTCCGCTTTCTTGACCTAATAATGCAGCCTTAAAAAAATCCGTTAACAGAATTTTTGAGATGTATTGAATATTTAGAAGTGTTATGTTTGTGTGTTTAGTTTGTACGGTTCAGGAGGTGTTAAAGTAAGGGTTTAATTGTCTTGTTAAAGAGAATGGGGTCTTCTTATGCTTTAAGCTAGTTTTAAACTGCACGAGTGTGTCTGCCTCCCGAACAATGGTTAGGTAGGTTATTCCAGAGTTTGGAAGCTAAATAGGAGAAAACAAAAAAAAAGGAATTGCCAAGGATATCTGGCTGCCGCAACGTGCAGTTGTACGCAGGATTTTGATTTATTTAGGTATTATCAAATTGCTGCCAGAGTTTTATCAGAAGTCCGTAGCCAAGAGTTTAGGATCAGGACAGAGTTTTGACGGGGCGGGGGGAACGAGCTAACACCGAGTACAATTTGCGGGACAATCAATTTAGAATATGTTAGACGGAACGCAGCCCCCGGCTGAAGAGGATGAGGGAACGGTGGTAGAGGAAAGGAGGAGGAGGAAAAGAGGAATCGGAGAGAGTTGTGTTGGAGAGGGACTACTATAATTGTATACAAGAGCTTTGTTTCAAATTACTGAGGTGCTAAACACTCCGGCTTTTATAAGTACTAAGAAAGAAGATTTTAAAATCTAATTCGATGTTTATTAGGGAGCCACCATGCTCAGGTGCAAGTTCAAAGTTCGATAAAGTGTTCTGTAGAAAGAACCGGGCTCGGGATGGCTAATATGGGCATACTTCCTGAGTTCAGAGGTAGAATAGGGAACTCTAGCTGCTGCATTTTTTTTGGACTCGATGGAGGTAGGTTTGTTATTAAGCATTGCGATGGCTACCATGAGCACCCACCCCATAATTATTTAAAGCTACAAGAAATCTAACCTGGATGTAATCATGATAACATGAATTAACATTTAGGCATTTTGACATTGAGTTGAGGGAGCAATTGGTGGTAATTTAGATAAACTTTTTAGAATCGGAAACATGCAATTTTTATAAAGATAGAGAGAAACATGGACCTTTCTAATTTTGGGGAAAGACTTTGCTTTGCTATCAAAATAGCCACAACACCTTAGGTTCCAACTGCAGAAGCGAAGACCAATGACAGACAGAGCAGCCACAAGTCTTAGCAGTGGTCTTCTAGGCTATTACATGTGTCGGTTTAGGTCCTATAATATTAAACACTCTTTTTCAGAATTTAAGAAGTAAGAAAATTACTCGTCATCCAGGTTTTTATATCGACTATGATTTAGTTAGCAGGTCTATGTTTTGCAAATGGTATGTTCGTCGGGCCCCCCGGGGGCTCCTCCTCCCCGCGAAGATAATATTAGAGACTGAGTATCACAGCATAAACAGTGACGCTACACACTGTGTTTCCTGATGATATCCCCAAAGGGTAACATGGTAAAGCAGGAAAGAGTAACGGTCTTTACTGAGCCTGTGAGGTATCCAATAATGCACTTGCAGATCGATATGATAACCTCTTAATTCAGCTGTGATGAACTGAGACGGGTCAGATAGGTATAATGATTTGAACCTGCTAATCCGCAGAACTTCCATAATGCCAACCAAAGCAGTTTTCGCGTCTATGCCAAAAGAAATGTTGGGTCAAGAGTGTCAAACGCAGAGCAGCGCTAAGATCCAGTAGAACTTATAGAGAGATACAACCACGATCAGATTGATAAGAGCAGGTCATTTGAGAGCAGTCTCAGTACTATGATAATGTCTAAATCCTGACTGGAAATCTTCACAGATTCCATTTTTCTCTAAGAAGGAATATAAATGTGAGAATACTACCTTTTCTAGTTTTTGGACAGAAAAGGGAGATTCGAGATGTCTTTCTGTAATTAACTAGTTCTTTGGGGTCTAGTTGTGGTTTTTTGATTAGAGGCTTAATAACAGCCAGTTTGAAAGTTTTGGGACATATCCTAATGATAATTGTGAATTAATAATATTCAGAATAGGATCTATGACTTCTGGAAGCACCTATTTTAGTAGTTTAGATGGAATAGGGTCTAACATGCATGTTGTTGTTTTAGATGATTTGACAAGTTTATACATTTCTTCCTCTCCTATAGTAGAGAATGATTGGAATTGTTCCTCAGGCGATCTATAGTGCACTGTCTGATCCGTTACTGTAGCTGACGGCTACATGGTTACAATTTTATCTCTAATAGAAGTAAAGTAGTTCATAAAGTTATTACTGCTGTGCTGTTGGGAAATGTCAACACCTGTTGAAGCTTTATTTTTCATTAATTTAGCCACTGTATTGAATAAATACCTGGGGTTATGTTTGTTTTCTTCTGAAAATATTGTTATAAATTGTAGCAACACCTCCTCCTTTACCTTTTGGACATGGCTCATGTGTATAACAGTAATCTTGGGGGGTAGACTCATTTAAATAATGTAATCATCTGGTTTTAGCAAGTTTCTGTCAAACAGAGCACATCTAAGTTACGATCTGTGATCATATCATTTACAAAAAGTGCTTTCATAGAAAGGGACCTGATATTCAATAAGCCAAGCTTTATCATTTGTTTATTCGTATTACATCTGTTTTTTATTTGTTATACACAAATTAAATTGTTACTCATTAAAGGGGTCATATGAGTATTAGAAAAGACAAAATTATCTTGTGTATTTGGGTACTGAAAGTGTTTTTAGGCGGTTATAAGGTTAAAAAAAAACGCATTATTTTCCACATACTGTGCATTATTGTTTCTTCTCTATGCCCTGCCTTTTTGAGACGTGTCGATTTTTTACAAAGCTCATCGTTCTGAAATGTGAGGTGTGCTGTGATTGGCCAGCTTTCCAGTGCTTTGTGATTGGCCGAATACTTCAAGCGTTTGACGGAAATGTTACGCCCCTACCATAATTTAATGCCCTGTCCGGCCGGAGCGACGAGACAACACCAATAAAACCCATTACAAAAAAGGCATTTGTTGCATACAGTGGGGACAAAATTACTGATTATAATGACATATACTCTTTTTACGCATTGCATCGCGCCGCACCGCGTAAACATAAAACCCTGTCTGCATTTGTGATCGGAGAAATTACAAAACTACAAACGCTACTCTACACTGACTCTAATCGTCAGTGGCAAATTCTTTAAATAAAAAAAAAAACATACTTACAGTCTGTGAGTCAGAACAGCCGGCATTGTAGTCTACTCTGCAGGTTCAGGAAACAGTCCTCCTTAAAATGCGCTGGACACATTTGAATATTTGGTTTGAACTGTTCTGGAGCAGTGTTGTAGATACAACTTAACCACTGATTGCTAGTCGTGTCCTCTTTTGGAGAACAAACAAAGTAGTTTTGCTTTCACCAAGAAGCACACAGCGCCTTCACGGGGGCTTGGGTTCAGAGGTGGCGTCTGGCTAAGATTGGGGCAACCAAATGTGACGACCCCGGGCTGGACTCCGATTCGTCCACGGTGAAAGCCGATCAGGCGATCGACCGCGCGAAGTTGATGTATTTCTCAGCGACCAGCACGGATCAGTTCCAGACATGACAAAGCAGATATCGTCCTCTTCTGAATGGCCAAACAAAGTAGTTTCGCTTTCAAAAACGAAACACAGCGTCTCCACGATATGGCGGCGGCAACAATACTACAGCGAGAAAGTTAAAAGTTACGCCTTCTTTCTTTACGTGAACATTTGGGCGGCATTATGCTATTATTTTCACATAGTGACGTAGACATGTGGGGGGTTTTTAGAACGAGCTGTTTTAGGTAGGTGGGGTTGACTCTTAACTTTTATAAAGAAAAATCTCTTTGGATTTGAGACTTTAATCTTTGCAACGTTACAGATCTTCTTTATGCACCAAGAGATTGTAACACTCCAAAGAAAAAGGAAAACTTGAAATCGCATCATATGACCCATTTAATTGGTTGGACGTTTTTGGTATTTCTAGTTCTTTTTTCGGGGAAACAGACACAGTCCTATAGTGTGATATCTAGGTGAAAGTGTCTCTATGTGCTGAGAATTAACTGATCTCTGTGACGTGAGGCGGCTAGCATACGGTCGGTTTAGCCAGTCTGTCTGCTTCCTAACCTGGGTCCCAGTTAGTCAAGTGCAAACTCTAAAACTGTGTGCCATGTTTCTAGAGAGAAGAGCGGCACCACCCCAGGAGCGATGAAGACCATCTCTTTTCAACAGGTCAGGTCTGCCCCAAAAACTCCAATTGTCTATGAAACCTATGTTATTCTGCGGGCACCACTTAGGCATCCAGCCATTGAGTGACGACAGTCTGCTGTGTATCTCATCACCACAGTAAGCAGGGAGAAGACCAGAGCATATTACAGTGTCTGACAACTTGCAAGTTCACACTCCTCTTTAATATTATTTTTATGATCTCTGACTGGCAAAGTTGAACATCATTACTGCCGAAGTGAATAACAATCTTACTGAATTTACATCTAGAATTAGCAAGCACTTTTAAATTTGCCAAGATGTCAGGCGCTCTGGCTCCCGCCTAAAAAACATTGGACTCTGGCTGGTGTCTCTATTTTCATGTATTGTACAATTGAATCGCCAATAACTAGAGCACTTTAATCAGGTTTCTCAGCGGGTGCATCACTGAGTGGGGAGAACCTGTTTAATGTTTTGATCAGAACGGAAGAGCAGTGTTTTGACCCGCGACTATGCTGCCTCACAGTCATTCAGTTGCCCTGCTGCGGAGGCTCTGTAACCGGAACCGAACAATGTACAGGACTCCCTGAGCTAGTCATATCCAAAGCCGTATCTACAGCCCTCACATTCTTACTCAATTAAAGTTTGGATGCGTGTCTCTAATTCGGAAATCTTCTCTGTCAGCCTAACTATTTCCCTGCATTTATCACATGTGAGTCCATCGTCGCTGACAGAGAGCTAAACTATACATGTGGCATGCGGTGCAGGTGACAATACAAGGAGAAGCCATTACTCACCGTGATTGTAGAATAATTCAGACTCACCAAAGTTGTTGATGGACTCATGAAAAAAAGGAACAAGAGGGAAAAGAAACAGAGCGAGACAGAGAGAAAAAGAAGTGGTAGGAAACCCGAACGGAGATGTGATTGACAAGCTAATAGGCCAACGGAATGCTAACGTGCAGTGCTCACAGTTCAGATTAAAATATTAAAGGCGGATGATCTCAAACTAGTTTGGTGATCAAATCAGAAATATGGTGAGAATAAAATTATATTTTAGCGATTTAAACAGAGTGCTAGTAAGAGAAATTTCAATAGATAAATAAAGCTACATGGAGCTACAAACGCACTCTGCAGCATGGCAAACAGGAACAGAAGCCATCTCTAACAGGAAGCGATCTCCCTAATTTAGAATAAGTTTGAATAAAGCTTTGTTATATGTGTTGTTGTCTTGTATTTATTTATTGTAATGGTTACTTTTATTTATTCTTTTACTCATTTATTCATGTTTCCTGTTATTGTCAGTAAAAAAATATAATTGTTTCATTAACTTATGCATTAATTCATTACTTGATTGAAAATTTAGATTTAAATTTATTCACCTTGGCTTCATTTGTCTAGTGTGTAGTCATGCATAGCTATTGCATATTACAAAACAAATTACATTTGGCTAATTATTGGTCAGCATTTATCATTATTATTGTTCATAAGTGTTGGGGTAGGCTAACAATGCATTCTGAGGTAATCTTAATTTCTAAGTAGTAATACTTATATTTTTTCAGTATAAAATCAAGTCTTCGAGATCTTTGAGCAGCTGATCGACGTCTCCGTTGTGCAGATATTACAAACATTGCAAACATGGAGGAAAACCGTACTAGATAGGGTTTGAGTTAATGATGCTATGAGGTGTTAGTGCACCTGTCCTTCTTATGTTCTTGTGATTATTTTGTCTGCAGAACTTATAATTACATACAAACTCAGGGAAAGATGGTAGTATCTTTAATAATGAACAATCATAATGACAAAAAAAATCAGAAAACATAACTATAATGAATTAGCGTACATCATAGCATGAGATTATATACTCAGAAAATACGGATTAAATATCTTTGAACAATCATAATATTCATATAATCATAATGCATCAAAAATTGCATTTGTTGTTGTTGCTATTTATAAGCCCGAGGGATGAAAGGATAGACAAATTCATACATTTTCTTTCATTTGTGACACAACGCTTCCACACCATTGATAGAAATTTCTGCCAATCTATGTTTTCATGTTATACAGTACGGGGTGCTATTGTGGATCTTCTAAAAGAGTACAGAATCTACATATTAAAACACAGGCAAAGAAGAAACAGAAAATAGCAAAAGAAGTATTGATATGAAATAAAGTGATCATCAAACATATATGACATGGAGACCTCTACATAGTCTAAATATAGTCTTAACATTTGAAACTATAGCAAAGAAGATGGTCAAAAAACAAAAAATGGAGAATAAAAAGGAAAAACCGGAAGAAAAATAATAATAATAATACAAATACAAAATAATACATAAATTTGAATCAGATGAAGCTCACTTTCAGCTGTGGTGTGAAAGTAGCACTGATTTCTAAAAGATACACACAAACAGGGTTTGACATTTACATGGCTTTTCATATGTATGTGTAAGTGTGATGTTTTTATTACAGTGAATCGTCTTTCTCCAGAGTGAAGTTTTTCCTTTTTCTACACGTCATCACACTGTGGAAATCAGCGTTTCTTTCCAGAGTGAGTTTGGAAATGCTGTTTCAGTTCTGTGTGATATGTGAAACAGGACATTTGTAAGGCTTCTCTCTCCAGTGTGAAGTCTCATGTGAACATCAGGTTGTCCTACTGAATGGCAATTTATGAATACTGTGACTCTCGGTTTGCTATTTTCGTGAAACTCTTTTCACAGTGAGGGCATGTGTGAGGCTTCTCTATGATGTGGATTTTTACATTATTCTTCAGGTCATTCCTGTCTGGGAAACTCGTTAGGCACCTGTGACATCTAAATCATTTCTCTCCTGAGGGAAACCTCATGTGACGATTAAAGCATTCTTTATATCTGAAACTCTTTCCACACTGATCACAAACAAAAGGATTCTCTCCATTGTGAATTGCCATGTGAGACATTAAATGTTCTTTTCGGTGAAGTCTTCTCACAGTTTGCAGAGTGAAATTACTTCTCTCCAGTTTGTGAGTTCTCATGTGGCATTAAGTGTTTTTCTGCTGTAAACTATTTCCCACTGAGGACAACCCATGAATGGTTTCTTCAGCACTGGATGTTTAAGTGGGACTTTAAGGCTCCCTCTTTTCGACACTGAAAACCTTTTTACCACACCTGTTTACAGGTAAGGCTTCTCTCCAGTGTGAATTCTCAAATGGATTTCAAGGCTTTCTTTTCGAGTGAAACTTTTCCCACATTGTTGGCAGGTGAAAGGGCTCTCTCCAGTGTGAAATCTCAGGTGATTTTTAAGATTTGCTTTTATTGCAAAGCTCCTCCCACACTGTTGACAGGAGTAAGGCCTCTCTCCCGTGTGAACTCTCACTGGTATTAAGGGTATGTCTCAAGTGGTAAATTCATTCCACACTGAGAAAACATATGACACAGCCTTTTCTCCACGGGTGGATTTTCAATGGACTCTTTAAAGCTCTCTTTTCGAGTTGAAACTCCTTCCACAGTGTGCGCAGGGTGAAAGGTTCTCTTCTCCAGTGGGAATTCCTCTCATGTGACCTTGTAAGACTTCCTTTCATTGAGAGTCCTCCCACACAGTTTGCAGGGTGAGGTTTCTCTCCAGTATGAACTCTTAAGTGGGCATTAAGTTTATGTTTCTCTGTAAATCTCTTTCCACATTGAAAGCAAATGAATGGCTTCTCTCCAGCATGGATTTTTAAGTGACCCTTACACCCGGTTTTTCTTTTGACTGAATCTTTCAACAGTGTTGAAAGGTTTGTCAGGGTCTATCCAGTCATGAAATTCTCAGTGGAATTTAAGGTAGTCTTTTCGATTGAAACTTTTTCCACACTGTTTACAGGTGAAAGGCTTCTCTCCAGTATGAATTCTAATGTGGGCTTTAAGGCTTGTCTTTCGACTGAAACTTTTTCCACACTGTTGGCAGGTGAAAGGGCTCTCTCCAGTGTGAAAATTTTCTTCGGACCTTCAAGGTTCCTAGTTTCTGTTTCATCGAGTCTGCGAGTCACTCAAAGATTTTTCCCCAGTCATGAAATCATGGCATTTCTCATACTGATCTTTTTCTTCCATTTCATTCAGTTCTTGACTCTCCTCTTTCAGTGGCATCAGGTCTAAGGTGAAAAGAAACAAAAAGTTAACACCAGTTTAATGGCACAAAGCAACAGACGTGAAAAAATATGTAAAACATCAAATCCAACAACATGTATGCTAGTTCCTATATCCACTAAACAACTACACAAGGTATTTCCCTCTAAACTAAAACCCAAGGTTATGAAACCGCTATTAGATACAAAACAATGCCGGACAATGAATTAAATAAACTAAGGGACATTTTTTAAGATTTTTGGCATTTTCACCTTTTTATTGAGAGAGTTTCAAATTGACAGGAAGCTAAGTGGGACAGAAATAAGGGAATGGGATCGGAAAGATCCACGAGCCAAGACTCGAACTTGGGATGCCCAAAGTGCAACAGCACTGTACAGGTGCATCTCAATAAATTAGAATGTCGTGGAAAAGTTCATTAATTTCAGTAATTCAACTCAAATTGTGAAACTTGTGTATTAAATAAATTCAATGCACACAGACTGAAGTAGTTTAAGTCTTTGGTTCTTTTAATTGTGATGATTTTGGCTCACATTTAACAAAAACCCACCAATTCACTCTCAACAAATTAGAATATGGTGACATGCCAATCAGCTAATCAACTCAAAACACCTGCAAAGGTTTCCTGAGCCTTCAAAATGGTCTCTCAGTTTGGTTCACTAGCTACACAATCATGGGGAAGACTGCTAACCTGACAGTTGTCCAGAAGACAATCATAATCATTGACACCCTTCACAAGAAGGTTAAGCCACAAACATTCATTGCCAAAGAAGCTGGCTGTTCACAGAGTGCTGTATCCAAGCATGTTAACAGAAAGTTGAGTGGAAGGAAAAGTGTGGAAGAAAAAGATGCACAACCCACCCGAGAGAACCGCAGCCTTATGAGGAAAGTCAAGCAAAATCGATTCAAGAATTTAAATGAACTTCACAAGGAATGGACTGAGGCTGGGGGGGTCAAGGCATCAAGAGCCACCACAAACAGACATGTCAAGGAATTTGGCTACAGTTGTCAATTCCTCTTGTTAACCACTCCCCTGAACCCAGACAACCCTCAGAGGCGTCTGACCTGGCTAAGGAGAAGAGAGAAGACCACTGGACTGTTGCCCAGTGGTCCAAAGTCCTCTTTTCAGATGAGAGCAAGTTTTGTATTTTGTATTTGTATTTGTATAGATAGTGAATTGGTGGGTTTTTGTTAAATGTGAGCCAAAATCAACACAATTAAAAGAACCAAAGACTTAAACTACTTCAATCTGTGTGCATTGAATTTATTTAATACACGAGTTTCACAATTTGAGTTTAATTACTGAAATAAACTTTTCCATGACATTCTAATCTATTGATATGTACCTGTATATCAGTGCATTGCCTATGAAGCTATCAGCACCGACAGACAGCTGTGCTTGTTTAGTTAACATCCATGACAACAGATTAGTGGCAGGAAACTAGAACAAAGGAAGACAAACAAACTAAACCTTTAAAAGAACGAAACTAACACTGATAGAACATATTACACCCCCCTCCAGGAAGGCACATCCAACTGAGGAGGGAGGGCAGGGGCTCTAGAGGTGGACGAGGGCTCGGCCAAGGGCTGGAGACTAGTGACGATGGTGGGAGGAACCAAGTTGGTGATGATAGTGGGAGGAGCCAGAAGCAAGAGGAGCCAGGTGGTGACTCAGAGAGCAGCCAGAAAGTCCACAGGGGAGATGAAAGAGGAAGGAGCCATGGTGGAGACTTGGCTGATGACACCCGGTGGATGACTGACAAAGATGGAGCCATCGGCAGATGGGACTAGGGTGCAGACAGAGCTGGTGGAACTGAACAACACTGGTTGCTTTGGCAAACAAGGCAGAGCCACCGCAACAAGCATCTGAGGTGGAGACAGAGTGCCAGAGGACTGAGGCAGAGTTGTTGTGATGGAGGACCAAGAGAGAGCCAGAGGGAGGGTGGAGATACGAAGCTTAGCTGAAGGTTCATAACGCCATGACACAGGCAGGGTGATGTCTGACCAAGGTGGAGCAGAGGGATGAGGGTCTATGGTATGAGCAAGAGGGTAGGCGAGGAGCTACGAACGAGCCGACAAGTCGAGATGGAATGGTGGGCACAAAAGCTGGAGGCAGAGTCATGGAATCATCTTGACTGGGTGAATCTAGAGACCGGAAGAGAGTCCAGACTTATCAACACAGCATTGTATTACAGGAAAAGACAAGGGGGTGAAGGGAACCAGTGGCGGCAGGTCTGACAGAGATGCTGAATCTTGCAGTGGAGGTGGGAGACAGAGGCTGAGAGGGAGTAGTGATGACACAAACTTGGTACAAGGTCAGGAAACTGGCTTAATGCTGGACAGAACCTGTGGTGTTGATGAAGATGACCCAGGAGATAAAGCACTGAACAGGACCATTGGGGACAGGGGATTCAACAGAAGGTCCATATCCAATTCCTCAAAATAACCAGCAAAGGTAAGTAACAGCTCACCCTCGGTGGTGGAAGTGTGGGTGGGGTCTTCCTCTATTCCCTCAAACTCCACAAGAACTCCCATGGTGGCACAGGATGTTGCCGACTCACACACCTGGTCAGACTCACTGTGGGGCTTGGGCTTTGGGCCAGAGGTGGCTGCAGGCTCTGTTACGGGCATTGGCTTTGGCTCATTGTCCATGGTGAGCATAAGCTCCCTCTCTGCTCTGGGGTCTGGTGTCACATCCATATAGCGGGGGGTACACTAGTTGGGCTCTGGACTTGGCTGCATGACAGGTGCGAGTTGGGGCTTTCTACTGCTTCACCCAAGATTTTAAAAAAAGCTCCATCTACACACAATGCAAAGTTGGTGTATTCCTTCAGTGTCCAGCAGGTATTC
Organism: Sinocyclocheilus anophthalmus; assembly: GCA_018155175.1. NCBI lineage: Eukaryota > Metazoa > Chordata > Actinopteri > Cypriniformes > Cyprinidae > Sinocyclocheilus > Sinocyclocheilus anophthalmus. The sequence goes on along the minus strand of JADLZN010001487.1, from coordinate 18,301 downwards.
CCCTCTGACATCAGGAAGGATTTCGCCATCTAGCCCACACCAGAAACCCTCCATGAGGGTGATGTCATCACACCTTGTTCGGTGGCATATGCTAACAAATTCCTCTATATTCCTTTATGTTATCCATGATATTTCTCAATATTGCTGTCATCTTGAAAAATAACAAGCACAACTCTTCTAGTCCCAGCAAAACTTCTCACTGGGGCAAAGATTAATTGAAGTAATGTCCATGTTGTCTTTTGAGGTCTGGTATTCTGAAACATTTTAGTTCCAATGATGGTGAAGAAGATTCAAAAGATCAAATTGTAATGTATTTATTAAACAAAGTAAATATAAATAAATAAATAAGCACAAGGATACAAAACAGCATGGTAGACACAAACAATGCCAGACAATGAATGAATCAATCTAAGGAACTTAAACAATGACAAACCAAATACAGACAGTTGTACTCATTAAATTAATATCCATGACAACTGTTTAATGTCAGGGAATTAGAAAAAAAGGAAACGGGTAACTGAAGATAAACAAACGAATAGTCTATGAATATGAAGTAAACACTGACAGAACGTGACAGAAGTCGACAAATGTTCAGAAAGGTTTGAAGTGGGTTTATACTAGGGGTGCACCGTACGGTTCTCCACACACGGTTGCCACCGTCTACGCTTTTCTCCACACACACCGCGCTTGGCATGCCATACACTAGGACCAGGTTTTACAACTTAATGACAGCTGCATCTGGTTATTTTATATGGTTGTTAATGAGTTCGCTAATGCACATGTCTGGCTTGATGGATATAAATTCTGGCTTCTCAATACATTACAACAAGAGCGATGAGAGAGAAAAAAAACACTACGGACATACGAGGAACTCTTTAATCAATGCAAGTGCTTTGTTTAAACAAGCATCCTCATCGATACCTCTGTTGTGTATCCAGCGTTACTGGTTGACAGGTACCTTTTACAGACCCCACGACACATTAACATTGTGGTGACCATTCACAGGAAAATGTGACAAACAAAAACAACACCCCAACCTAAAAATAATCATAAATAGCATAGGATGCAACCCCCAAGGGCTACATATTCAATGATGTTATATAATAATGACACAGATGTAGCGCCATGTCAAAGGCCCAGCGCTCAATTGACTGCATATGAGGTGCCTGGTTAAGCGAACATTATAATACAGTGAGCAGGACTGTCACTCCTGCCTATTAGCCCCTAATGTTTGTGTAAATTCTACAAGCCTGTTTGTCTTTAGCAAACACACACGGCCCATTCCTGCCTGCCTTCAGTGCTTTTCTGATGTTTAACATACTACCTATCGATGATTACAACAAAAGTATATTAAAAACAAGCTGTTTTTGATTTTCCTACATTAATGTATGTATGGCCGAATAAGCCACAGAACAATCAGGAATCGCCCACATCTGTGGAGCTGCCCATGCGACGTGGAGAACACCACAGATTGCAGGTGATAATAAATGAAAGATTCATTGCTTTTTAATTCTGGACAGTATATACTGCGGTCTAATTTACAAAAATCCTGTTTTGCCTATTTACAGTATCATCATTAAATAAGTGACAAAATAGCAGAGATTAAGAGATTGATGTGAACCGACCGCTTGAAGAAACTAACTGTTTGTCTCGAGGATATGCATGTTTGAATGAGATTCGGTTCTTCAATCATCATGTCTTCAACTCTCCTCTTTAATAAACGCCATACTTTATAACTGTGTGTCTCGTGGATCAGATATCAGAAAGAAAATTAAACCCAAACTATATCTCGGGGGCGTACTCTCAAATCAGCTCACTAGTCAGTAGTCAGCAGCCCTAGATACAGCTAGTTAGACACTCCCTAGTCACCGTAAGTCAGCGCCAATCTAGTAAGGAGGAAAGCAGACGCCACTTAGTAGCGTTTTTTTTTAGTCAGCGCCATAGTTCAGTAGTAAGCACCGCCACTGTAGGTTAGTCAGCCCACTAGTTCAGTAGTCAGCGCACTAGTAAGGTAGTCAGCACACTAGTAAGGTAGTCTAGTAAGGTAGTCAGTGCACTAGTAAGGTAGTCAGCGCACTAGTTCAGTAACTGTGTGTCTCGTGGATCAGAAATCAGAAAGAAAATTAAACCCAAACTATATCTCTGGGTGCGACTCAATCAGACCTCCTTAGTCAGTAGTCAGAGCCCTAGTTCAGTAGTCAGAGCCCTAGTTCAGTAGTCAGAGCCCTAGTAAGGGATGTCAGCCGCAACTAGTAAGGGGCAAGGATGTCAGCGCACTAGATAAAGGTAGTCAGCGCCACTGAAGGTATCAGCCGCACTTAGTAAGGAGTCCAGCACACTCTTCAGTGTTCAGCCGCACCCAACTAGTAAGCCGTAGATCAGCCAACACTAGTAAGAGTAGTCTAGTAGGTACGCACGCCACTAGTAAGCGTAGTCTAGTAAATGTAGTCAGTGCAACTAGTAGGTAGTCAGCGCAACTAGCTTCAGTAGTCAGAGCCATAGTAAAGGCAGTCAGCGCACCAGTAAGGGGATTGGTCAGCCGCACTAGTAAGGGAGCGTCGCGCATAGCTTCCAGTAGTCTAGTTCAGTTAGTCAGATGCATAGCTCAGTAGTCTAGTTCAGTAGTTAGCGCACTAGTTCTGTAGTCAGCGCATTAGTTCAGTAGTCAGCGCACTAGTTCAGTAGTCTAGATCAGTAGTCAGCGCACTAGTTCAGTAGACAACGCACTAGTTTAGTAGACAGCGCACTAGTTCAGTAGACAGCGCACTAGTTCAGTAGACAGCGCACTAGTTCAGTAGTCTAGTTCAGTAGTCAGCACACTACTTCAGTAGTCAGCAGACCAACCTCAGTCTCCCACGCTAGCACAACGCGAACTAGTTCAGTAGTCGAGTCACGTAGTCAGCGCAATAGTTCAGGAAGTCTAGTTTCAGTAGCTCAGCGCACTAAGTTCAGTAGTCCTTAGTTCAGTAGTCAGGGCTCAGTTTAGTAGAACGCGCACTAGTTCAGTAGTCAAGACTCCCTAGTCCTAGTTCAGTAGTCAGCGGCACTAGTTCAGTAGGTCAGTCACTAGTCCTCTCTAGTCAGTAGTCAGCGCATAGTTCGTAGACAACGCACTAGTTCAGAGACCAGGCCCTCGACCTTCGTAGTCAGACTAACCTAGTCATGGAGTAATAAGGTCAGTAAGCTCAGGCGCATAGTAAGGGAGTCAGGCTACTATCAGTAGTCAGCCCCTATTTTTTCCCTTTTTTTTTTTTTTCTAGTTCAGTAGTCTAGTTCAGAAGTCAGCGCACTAGTTCAGTAGTCAGAGCACTAGTTCAGTAGTCAGCGCACTAGCTCAGTAGTCAGCGCCCACTAGTTCAGTAGTCAGCGCACTAGTTCTGTAGTCAGCTCCCTAGTTCAGTAGTCAGCGCCCTAGATCAGTAGTTAGCTCCCTAGTTCAGTAGTCAGCGCACTAGTAAGCGGGAATTGGTACCCAGCGCCACCTATCAGGTAGTCAGACGCACTATTAGTGCAGTCAGACTCACTAGTTCAGTAGTAAGCCGCATAGTGCCAGTATGTCAGCGCACTAGTTCGAGTGTCAGAAGCACTAGTGCAGTACGTCAGCGCACTGTGAGGGTAGTCAGCGACCAACTTAGATCCCCATAACCTGCAGTAGTCAGCGCCACTTAGTTCAGTAGTCAGCGACGACTAGTCAGTAGTCAGAGCACTAGGCGAGTAGCAGGGCACTAGTTCAGGAGTAGTCAGCGCACTAGTAAGGCGACGGGTCAGCGCCCCCACTATTCAGTAGTCAGCGACCGATTCAGTAGTCAGACCTCCTAGTTTCAGTTAGTCAGCCGCACTAGTCTCAGGGAGTCACGCGATAGTTCGCAGTAAGTCGAGCCTCCCTAGTCAGTATGCATGCGCAATACGTGCGTCAGTCAGCCGCACTCGTTCAGTAGTCAGCGCACTAGTTCAGTAGTCAGCGCACTAGTTCTAGTCAGTCAGCCGCACTAGTTCAGTCGTCAGCGAGCCGAGCTAGTAAGCTGAGGTCAGAGCCACGTACCCCCTCAACCGTATTGTAGATCAGCGCCACTATTCAGTAGTCACGCTCCCTAGTTCTAGTAGTCGCGCTATTAGTGTCTCAGTAGTACCAGCGCACTAGTTCAGTAGTCAGCGCACTAGTTCAGTAGTCAGCGCACTAGTTCAGTAGTCAGCGCACTAGTTCAGTAGTCAGTTCAGTAGTCAGCGCACTAGTTCAGTAGTCAGCGCACTAGTTCAGTAGTCAGCGCACTAGTTCAGTAGTCAGCGCACTAGTTCAGTAGTCAGCGCACTAGTTCAGTAGTCAGCGCACTAGTTCAGTAGTCAGCGCACTAGTAAGGGAGATTTAATGACCTGAGCAAACAGCGTGTTTAAATGAGAAGCACGTTTTCTGTTACTTATGTTTACTCACAAAAACTGTTCATTATTGTTGTTAGAAACATAACATTCATTGAGCATTTAAACATTTCACAGCTCTCTATATAATTTTCAGAACGAGTTATTTTGGTTTAAACACTTTAAACGATTAAAAACAAACCTTTCTTCAGCAGAATCTCAGATGCAGGAGTGTGGCGCAGAATTATGACGTCACGTCGCCTCACCAAAATAAAAGTCCCGCTCACACGCTAAAAAATACAAATTGAAATTCACATACAGAAAAAAAACCTTTCAAACGGTCGGATACTGGATTGATTTAAAGGATAAATCACAGATTTCCGAAGCTATCAATGCCACTGATATTTCTTTCAAAAGCTTCTGGCTTATATCTAAATGTAAGCAAGTGTGAAGTGATCGCAGTTATAACAACTACTGAGCATTTGTTAAACTCTAAATCATGAATAAAGTCAAGTATCTTCATCTTTATATTTGAAAGAACTGTTGAATATTTCAAAGTCACTAAGAATCTGTTGTTAATAATTGAGTTTGTGGTAGCAGTGAGATCTACTCTTTAATGTATTAACTAAAACTGAATCTGTATCATGATGTATATAACCATCTTATTCAATCTCAATTTCTGCACAGAATATAAGGGCAATAAATAAAATTTGATTTCCTTTTTGCTAAAATTATAATTGCATTATTAATCCCCCCCCCACCACCTATATATATATATATTGCATTATTGCATATTTCATTATAATATAAGTGCATAATATTAAATGGCTGTCACTAAAGGATTACACTGATGGGTTTAAAACAGTAGATTTAGTCAGAATCAAAAAACTTACATAAAAATGGTTAGAATAATGTCCTCTAAATGGTAATGAAATGTAACTCTACAGTTATATCCATCACATAAGTACAGAAATACGTATGATATTAGTAAAGGTTTGAGAAGAAAACAGGGTCAGTATGCAGTTATGAGATGAAGATCAGGAGACTCTGTGAATCTCCAGCACATTCTTGATGAAGATCAAACTGTGGAGCTGCAGTCATGAAGTCTGACTAAAGCAGTGAAACACTGTCGTTTGATCTAGATTTCAGTCCTTACAGGTGAAGACAAAGCAAACAAAGCACTCAAACTAAAAGTCCATATGGTGGTGACAATAATACCACCGCCATAGATTCTGTATGTAATTGATTATATTCTACATTGAGGACACTTTATAAAACCTACAGAAGATGGGACTCAATGGCCTTCGCTTCACTATTTGACGCAGCTACTTGGAAATTCAAACAGTAACGGTCATCTGACAGACAGATGGGTGCTAAGCCAAAGCCATCGTTTTGTCAATGTAATTGCACTTCAGGTTCATATTGATCTGTTAATAAGCTTAAAAATGCATAATTTTACATATCCCTGTTGGTTATTGTGTGCATGAGGTGGTTCAAGTTACAGTCTGAGGTAAATGTGTTGATCATTTTAGTTTCATCAAATTGGTCAAAAATGGGGCGCCAGCATGATTTAAGGAAAATGTAAATGTAAGATACATTAAAAAAATAACATTTGACAGAACGTGCATCCTCTTTGTTTGCATTATTTTACAAAAACACAAATGTTTCTGTTTTTATTGCGAGTGTGCAAAAATAAAAGTAAACATTGCTTGGTTTCGAAGTATTGGTTATCTACTCTTATACTAGTAGATCCAAAAATGGACCAAAAATTGAGATTTATGTGTCACCTGCTTTGATCGCCCGCCGGACACACAACAACACAACACCATAATTTTCTATGCACTTCCACACTTGCATCACAGTATGCTTCATCTATCAAAATCAAATACTGTGTTGCCCCCTTCCTATAGCAGTTAAATAAATTTGATCACACGCAGGTCAAACCTTCACATATAAGAAGGTTTTACACTGGTCAATTTAAAAGGTCCATATTATAACGGGTCCAACTCTGCTGTTATGCCAAGCACATTTTGTGCACTCAGGTGAAAGTCTGGATGATTTTTTCTGTCGATATATGAAACGCACTGAGATACTAAAAGCCATAGCGTACATTGATAAAGAATTGTTTAACATGCAAATACATTGAAATATGCGGAAACATTTGGATTGTGCCGAATGCAGAGATGATAGATGAAGACAACATCCTGGTGCGTGTCATCTTGATCTGTTCTGCATACCGTTACATTTGTTTTATAGCTAAGTTTATAGGGTTATAATGTTGTTTTATACATGTATTAATAGTTCACTTTATTTGGTATATATTTAACACTCTCTCGAAAATGCCTTCAGCTGCTCACAAAAAAAAAAAAAAAATTATACTGTTTTGTGAGCAGCGGAACGTTTGCAGAGAGTGGTGACAACAGTACAAGCACCAAGAGCAATTTTAATTCCCCCAAGAAAACGGATGGATCAAGAAGGTGGTAATTAATTACATATTTTACATTTTGGTCGGGAGTGAACTTAACCCTTTAGCCTAATATTAAAGGATTAGTGTTAAATTCTCCATTTGACATCATCTCTTTTCTTCCAAAGGTTAACTTACGCTTGGCGTGGCCTTCGCGCTCTGCTTCTGTGAACGTAAACTCCGCCTACTTTGATTTGGTTGGCCATCTGAATTATTTTGACATTGACGAGTGTTGGTAGTCACACGCATCTGTACAGTTGTGGCCAAAAGTTGCTTTCACACCAACCTGCTGCCATTCCTGAGCAAGCTCTGCACTGCTGGTGACACGATTCTGTAGCTGACTCCTCAGGAGGAGACGGTCCTGTTCTGTAGCTGACTCCTCAGGAGGAGACGTTCCTGTTCTGTAGCTGACTCCTCAGGAGGAGACTGTCCTGTTCTGTAGCTGACTCTTCAGGAGGAGACGGTCCTGTTCTGTAGCTTACTCCTCAGGAGGATACTGTCCTGTTCCGTAGCTGACTCCTCAGGATGAGACGGTCCTGTTCTGTAGCTGACTCCTCAGGAGGAGACGATCCTGTTCCTTAGCTGACTCCTCAGGAGGAGACCGTACGGTCCTGTTCCGTAGCTGACTCCTCAGGAGGAGACGATCCTGTTCCTTAGCTGACTCCTCAGGAGGAGACGGTAGCTGACTCCTCAGGAGGAGACGGTCCTGTTCTGTAGCTGACTCCTCAGGAAAAGACGGTCCTGTTCCGTAGCTGACTCATCAGGAAGAGACGGGGCCCCCGTGATGATAGCGACTCCCTCAGGAGGAGGACCGCTAGCTGACCCTAGGAGGAGAGGTCAGGCTACATGTAGATTGATTCCTCAGGGAAAAGACGACGTCCTGCCTTCGTAGCTGAATCCTAGGAGGAGATGGGCATGTCTGTACTGACTCCTCAGAAAAGACGTCCGTTCCGGTAGCTGGATCTCGAGGAGATGGGTCCAGCTTCTGCCTAGCCATGACTCCCTCAGGAGGAAGCATGCGTCTGGTTGTAGCTGACATCCCTAAGGAGGAGACCGTAGCTGACTCCTCCAGGAAGGAGACGGCTCCAGTCTTGCCCAGCTTGCTCTCTTCCAGAGAGCGAGAAGGTCCCGTTCTGTAGCTGACCCTCCTCAGGAGGAGACCGTTGCAGCTAACTATCTCAGGGACGAGACGAGTCATGTTCTGTTGGAGCATGGACTCCTAAGGAGGAGACCGTAGCTGTCCCTCATGGAGGAGACGCAGTCACGTTCTGAAGCTGACATCATCAGGTGAGAGACGGTCCCCGTTGCCTGTAGCTGACTCCTCAGGAGGAGACCGTAGCTAACTCCTCAGGAGGAGACGGTCCTGTTCAGTAGCTGACTCCTCAGGAGGAGACCGTAGCTGACTCCTCAGGAGGAGACGGTCCTGTTCTGTAGCTGACTCCTCAGTAGGAGATGGTCCTGTTCTGTAGCTGACACCTCAGGAAAAGGCGGTCCCGTTCTGTAGCTGACTCCTCAGGAGCGAGACCGTAGCTCGATCTCAGGAGGAGACGGAGCAGTGTTCGGAGCTGACTCATCGGAGCGAGCTACGGTCGTTCTGTAGGTTCGCCACTTCTCAGAGGCAGACTGGTCCGTAGTTCTCGCTAACAGAGATCCCGTCAGAAAGAGACGGTCCTGTCTCAGTAGCCTGATCCCAGGATGGAGATGGCTCACTTTTCAGTAGCCTGACTCCTTAGGATACCCGGAGAAGGTCTCTGTCCTGATTGCGCCGAATCACTCAGGAAGGCGGAAGCGTCCTGTTCTGTAGCTGAGTCCTCAGGAGGAGACGGTCCTGTTCTTTAGCTGACTCCTCAGGAGGAGACGGTAGCTGACTCCTCAGGAGGAGACGGTCGTGAAGCTGATTCCTCAGGCAGCGAGATCGGTCCCGGCTCTTCTGTAGGGACGTACCTCAGGAGGTAGACCGTTAGCTGACCTCCTCAGCGAGCGAGACGGTCCCATGTACCGTAAAGAATCCCTACATGAGCGAGACGGTCCTGTTCTGACTAGCTTGACTTCCTCAGGAGGAGCGGTCCTGTCCTTCGCGGCCTCTTCCCCCCTTACTCCCTTCAGCGAGCACGGAGAGGCCTGTTCTGTACCCCGATGTGGCTCCTTAGCCCGACCCAAAGGACAGTCCGTTCGTAGTGATTCCTCTCAGGAGGGAGATAGCCGTCCCTTGTTTTGTTCTCTAGCGCTCTTTACCTTTCATGTGCCAGAGCCTGTAGGACTCCTTAGAAAGACGAAATAAAATATTCTCGGCTCTCTGCTTCCACTGTAGCTCGACTCCCAGGAGGAGACGGTCCCGTTCTGTAGATGAAACTCCTCAGGAGGAGAAAGTTAGACCCTGACTCTCAGGAGTAGCGAGTCCTTGATCTGTATAGCTGACTCTCAGAGGAGACCGTAGCGATCACTCCGCGACGAGTGCCGGTTCCTTTTCTGCCTACATGACTCCTCAGGAGGGAGATGGTCCCGTTCCTAAGCTGTCCTCAGAGGAGATGGTCCCGTTCTGATAGCTGATCCTCAGGAGTAGGACAGTCCCTTCTGTAGCGAAGCATGATCCCAGGAGGAGGACCGTAGCTGACTCCTCAGGAGGGACGGTCCCGTTCTGTAGCTGATCCTCAGGAGGCGGGACCGTTAGCGACTCCTCAGAGTGGAGGACGATTCTTGTCTGTAGCTGACTCCTCAGGAGGAGATGTCCTGTTATGTATTGGATGACTCCTCAGGAGAAAAGCCGGTCCTGTCCGTAGCTGACTCATCAGGAGGAGACGGTCCTGTTCTGTAGCTGAGTCCTCAGGAGGAGACGGTCCTGTTCTTTAGCTGACTCCTCAGGAGGAGACGGTCATGTTCTGTAGCTGACTCCTCAGGAAAAGACGGTCCTGTTCCGTAGCTGACTCATCAGGAAGAGACGGTCCTTTCAGTTATGTGAACTCCTCAAGGAGAGCCGGTCCCGGTCTGTCGACACTGATCCTCAGGAGGAGACATAGCTGATCCGCGGGAGGGAGACGGTCAGTTTCTGTAGTAGATGACTCCTCAGGCAGGAGACGTCTGTTCTGTGCTGATCTCCTCAGGCGGGAGATGGTCCTGTTATGTTAGCTGACACCTCAGGGAAAAGACGGTCTGTTCGGAGCTGACTCCTCAGGAGGATGGCCCGGTTTGTAGCTGATCCTCAGGAGGAGGACAGTAGCTGAATCCTCAGGAGGAGACTGTCCTGTTCTGTAGCTGACTCCTCAGCGGTCCTCTTTTGTAGCTGACTCCTCAGGAGGAGACGTCCCGTTCTGTAGGGATCCTTGATGGAGGAGGACGGTCATGTTCGTAGCTGACTCCTCAGGGAAAAAGAAGGTCCGTTCCGTAGCTGATCTCAGGAGCGCAGCCGGTTCCTGTTCGGTTTAGTGAATCTCAGGAGGAGAAGGTCCGTCCGTAGCGAACTCCTCAGGAGGAGACGGTCACTGTTACTGTAGCTGAATCTCACGAGGAGACGTCGTCTGTAGCGACCTTCCTCAGGAGGAGAACGTAGCTGACTTCCTCAGGGGAAAATAAGACGGTCCTGTCTTAGCTGACTCTCAGGAGAGACGGTCCGTTCTGTAGTGACTCCAAGGAGGAGACTGTAGACGATCATCACCGGGGAGCGTCCTGTCTGTAGATGAGCCCTGCAGGAGGGGGGAGACGATCCTGTTATGTAGCTGACTCTCAGGACGGAAGACGGCCCTGTGTCTGTAGTGGAATCCTCGGAGGAGCCGTAGCCCTTTTACCTCAGGAGGAGGACTGTCCTTTTCGGTAGCTTGACTCCTCAGGAGGCGACGGGAACGTTCTGTAGCTAGCTGACTCTCAGGAGGAGCGGTACGTTATGTAGATAGCTGTCTCCTCAGGAGGAGATGGTCCCGTTCTGTAGCTGACTCCTCAGGAGGAGGCGGTCCTGTTCTGTAGCTGACTCCTCAAGAGGACGGACGTAGCGATCCTCAAGGAGGAGACGGTTCCCGTCGTAGCTGACTCCTAGAGGAGACGGTTCCGTTCCATAGTGAACTCTCAGGAGGGAGAGTTCCTGTCTGTAGATGATCTCAGGAGGAGACGGTCCGGTTCCTGTAGCTACCTACTGGACACTCTGGGACGTCTTGAAGACTTCTTCACTGCAGTCGAACCTCCCTCCTTAAAGTTCTTGATGATCCGTTAAAGGGTTCTTTCAGGTGCAATATTCTTTGAAGCAATTTTTACTGCCCGTGAGGCCATTTTGATGTATAATGGACTGCATGTTTTCTTGGAGGTAACACTTGTAACAAGAACACAAGGATGGAAGCGCTTCTCCTCCCTTTGGATAGCAATCAGTATGCTATTACAATTAATAGTATGATAGTGAATAACTGATAGTCCTTATTCACACGGTCAAACTGTGATGGATAGATTAGTCAGTAAGTTAGGGCGCACTTTCTTTCCACTTTTAGGTCATGGTTCAAAAAACATGTGAAATTTCTTTTGCTGAAAATCCTGGTCGTTAATAGTTTTGGGCCAATTAAGCTTTTACCAATTATTACAATGCTAGATGCACTCGCAATAATCTCTAGACAACAAATGTGCATGAACAGTATAAACAGCTTAAGCTGCAAACTAATTGCAAACAAACCCACATTTAAACATTTTTGTCACTGCACAACTTTGACCAAGACTGTAGACTAGCGCAGGTAATTTCTCACACTTACAGTACTTTGTAATACACCAGCAGGCTGTTATTGATATGAAAACTGCTAACAAGTCACCTTTATATATAGGGATTAACAATACGTAGCAATGAGCTCACTAGGGAAAGTATATAAATATTAAATACTTCTGATTAATTACAATTATTGCATGAGCTGCCAGTAGTAAGGTAGCGAATAAAAGTGCCATCAAATCGTCTGTTAGTCCAGCGAACTCGAGTGTATAGGTCATATTACTCTAAGGGAATTTAGTGGCCACAGAAAATACCGGCTACAGTATTAAGGATTAGAGCATGTAGCAAGGCATCAAAATGTCAAGCGGGACATTTATTCACAAGCAGGACAGAGGACTCATGTACTTTGTGCACAACTTTATTAACGAAAACGCTAACTTCGCAAAAACTAATCTAAACACAACATACAATCATCATACAGGGGGACAGGCCCCTGGGGCTCATGGAGAAACCATCAGGGAAAAACCCGAGAATGAAGTATGAAAAGGAGACGTTCTAAAACGGGGTCTACAGATTATACTAAACCTCGTTCGTTTAGTTCAAGTTTGCGCTACTTGCATTGCCTTGGTCATTGGACGACTGTTATGATGCAGTCCGATGAAAGTCTTGAGGTTTCAAGGTTCCTGGACTTGATCAAGTTCGTCGGGTTGAAGATGTAGAGTGATTGAATTCCATTCAAAGGTTCTGACTCGAGGTGATTGGGAGTTTCTTACGTAGACGTGAAAGAAGACGTAAGAAAGACATTGCTGATAGATCGAGGATCTTTGGGTGAACTGCAAATTCAAGGCCGAAGCCTGGCACACTTACGTGGTTCCCAGGAGAGTTCAGATTCACCTCCCAGTAACTCCTTCTCAGAAGTCTAAAGAAGCTAAATGGTGTCAAGGCTGCCAGGCGCGGTTGTGCAGGCGGGGACTTAGGTCTCAGAGACGAGAAGGTGATGAGAGACGGTGAAACGAGGACTCAAAAGCTAGGCGGGCCATGACGTGAGGCTTTTAAGTTTGTGAGGTCAACCTCGCGGGGGTCAAGAGCCAATGGTGACGCCTTCAGAGGGAAAAAGTTTAGGAATCTTTGTCTCAGGAATGGTAATTTGCATGTAATGGATTGGATGTTGATATACAAAATATTAAAGATTCTTAGAAACACTATTATGTGCATATTGTACTAACATACAATAACACTCATTTAGATTATCAGAAGGCGAATTCATAGATACTAAACACTGTATAGGTAAGATTACATGAACGAGTGATTCTATCATAAGCAAGCATAAAACACTATACAATACAAAAGACACTATACAAGAAGGGTAAAAGTTTTAGAGAGTTGTCGTCCCCCCCAAAGAGTAGTTGTGAGTTCCCCCCAGTAGTTCAATGAGAGTTTTTTTTAGAAGAGTAGTAGAAGAGTATAGAGTAGTAAGTAGTGTTGTAAGTGAGTAGAGTGAGAAGAGAGAGAGTCTTGAGTCAGTAGCAGTTAGGTATAGTAGAAGTAGAGAGTCGAGTAGAGAGTAGTAGTTTTGGTTTTACCCCACGTTCAGTCGTTCGAGTTTATGCCAGAGTAGTAAGTTCCCCCTTTTTTTTTTTATGGTTAGGTACGAGTAGAGTAAGAGAGGAAAGCCAAGAGTAGTAGTCCGTTTAGTAAGAAGTGAGTTAGGTAGGGCAGTTCAGTAGTCCCCTTAGTAAGTCCCATTCTAAAAGTTAGCCAGTCCTTAGCTTTAAGTTCCCCCAAGAGACGAGTAAGTCCAGAGGAGTTAGTTAAAGTAGTTTTAAGTAGCAGAGTTAGTATGTGTAGTAGTAGTTTTAAGTTAGTAGAGTAGTAAGTAGTTAGGTTAGTAGAAGAAGAGTGAGAGTTAAGTTTAGGAGAGTAGTGGGCAGGGGTAGAGTAAATAGTAGGTGGAGGAGAGAGAGAGTTGAAAAAAAGGGAAAGATAGAGTAAGGTATTTAGAGTAGAAGACGCTATAGAAGAGTAGGTAGTAGAGAGTAGGTGTAGTAGAAGTAGTTAGTAGAGTACAGCAGGGAGTAGATGCAGAACAGAGTTCGAGAGAGTAATAAAATAAATAAATAATTGTACAATTTATTTATACTTGTGGGTTAAGAAGAGTAGGTAGTAGTAAAGTAAGTAGAGTTAGTAAGAGAAGAGTAGGTCAGGTGAAGTTGTAGAGTTAGAGATACGAGTGAAGTTAGTAGTTAGTTTTTTCAAAGTAGAGAGAGAGTAGATATCCTTAACACTGACCGGGGATAGGCATTGATAGGAAGGTATAGAAAAATGTGTCTATGAATTAATGAACGAAGTCTTTTCCTATAGCAGTATGTGTCTGTTTAAGAGAGAATTGAGTACAGGGGAAGATTCTCTTTATACTTGCAGGTCGTAAAGTTGATCTGATCTGGCTGAGATGTCCCGGTTACCATGGTAACCAGGGGCCTGGAGTCGTTCCCAGACATGCTGGTACCCAGTATGTTTATTGGGTGAGGGGACTGTGAAGATTTGTTAACCTAATGAATAATTGATTTGTTAAATCAAATGAAAAATTGTGTGTTGGATTGGTCCAAAACTGCTACAGTACAGATTGTGTCAAAGAAACTTTACAGCATTAAATAGGAAAATAATGTCAATAATGCACAATGACAATAGTAAACACTCAATTTTAAGTTAAAGCCAGTTCATCATTGAATTCAGCGATGTCAACATCCAGATCAGTTTAAATAATATCTTTGCAATCAATGTCAACGATATCGCCGGAAATGAAATGTCCCCAACTAAGCAAGCCAAAGGAACCAAAACTCCATCACCCCCCCCCCGGGACAGAATGGAGAAAAAATGGGAGAAACAGGCTCAGGTCGGGGGCAGTTCTCCGCTGGCAGGAACCAGCAGGTTGATCCAGGGCCGCAGCAAAGTCGATGTGCAAAGGAACCTCAAAATGACATTGTATACAGTTTATCTATTGGTGCCGTCCCCTGGTCAAATTTAAGGCGTTTGTTTACTGTTGCTTAATATTTGGAAACGATAGCAAAGAAGTGGTAGGTGAATGGAAGAATAAAGAGGGAAACGGACATCTAAAACAAAAAAATAAAATAAAAAAGTAGTCAAAAAGTTAAATCAGATGAAGCTCACTTTCAGCTGTGGTGTGTGAAAGTAACATTGTTTTCTAAAAGATAAACATTTTCTATTGCCCCCTTTTTCTAAACCTCTCGTTACACTGTGGAAATCAGAATTATCTTTACAGAGTGAGTTTGCAAATGCCGTTTCAGGTCTGTGTGATACGTGAAACTCTTTTCACACTGGGGACACTTGTAAGGCTTCTCTCCAGTGTGAACACTCATGTGCCTGTCAAGGTTTCCTTTTTGGTTGAAACTTCTTCCACACTGTTGGCAGGTGAAAGGCTTCTCTCCAGTATGAGTTCTTATGTGCTCCTCCATCTTACTCTTTGTGTGAAACTCTTTCACAAGTGAGGGATGTGTTGAGGCTCCTACAATGTGCGTGTAATGTTCTTACGGGATTCGGCAGTGAAATAGAAACGTTCTCTCTTGAGTGAATACTCATGTGATGCTTAAGGCTTATTTTATGTTTGAAACTCTTTCCACACGATCCACATCAAAAGGATTCCTACCTTGTGCAATTGCCATGTGGACACTAAAGGTGCTTTCGTGAGAAGCTCTTCCCACACAGTTTGCAGGTGTAAGGTTTTTGTCCAGTGTGAGTTTTCATGTGGACATTAAGGTTTTTTTTCTGTTCAAAACTCTTTCCACACTGAGGGCATGAGTAAGGCTTCTCTCCAGTGTGGAGATTTTAGTGGATTCAAGGCTCTTGTTCGTTCCACGAAAACCTTTTCCAAAATGTGGGCAGTGAAACTCTCTCTTGCTGTGAACTCTCAAGTGGCGATGCAGATTTCCTTTTAGTGCAAAGCTACTCACACTGTTGAAGGAGTAAGGACTCTCTCTGTGAACTCTCAAGGACATTTTAAGATCTCCTTTTAAGTGCAAAACGTTCCCCCCCTTTTGTTGCCCCCCCCACACTGAGGTTCAGGGCGTGATTAAGGTCTCTCCAGTGTGAAACTTAATGTGACTGTTAAGAATTCCGTTAGTGCAAACTCTTCCCACATGTTGGCAGGAATGAGGTTCTCTTCAGTGTGAATTTCATCTGGACTTAATGGCTCCTAAGTTTCTGTTTTAATGAAGTCTGAGAGTACTCAAGATTTGTCCCAGTCCAGAGAAATCAGGCCTTTCATTTGATCTTTCTCTAATTTTCATTAGTATTGATCTCCTCGTTCATGGCCTCAGGTCCTAAGGTGAAAAGAACAAAAACATGGAACAACAGTTTATGTCTGTAAACAGCATAAACCATTCAAAATACCAAAACAAAACATGTAGCTAGTCAGATATAGATATAAGACCTCTCTGCAAGATCCGGACAAGTATGCAGATGAAACTACAGTCATCGGTTCATCAAGCGATGGAGGCAAGTATGCTACAGACAGGAGCGTTTAAAACAGAGGGCTGTATGGTGACAGTCTTAACAACTGGAGCTGAACACCCTGCAAAACTGTGGAGATGATCGTGGCACTTCAGGAGGAACCCTCTGCACTCCCCCCATCACCATCAATGGAACAGCCATGTGACGCAGGGAGTCATGCCGGTTCATGGGAACCCCCACCACACCATTCTCTAAGGAACTGAAGGGGGACCACTCACAGTGACTCACTGTTAAAAAGGCCAGCCCCCAGCAAAGCGTTGTACTTGCCTTCGCCAGCTGAGGAAATCCAAACCGCCACAGGAGTCGGCGAAACGGTTCTACTCAGCCGTTATCGAGTCTTTTCTGGCACTTCAATAACTGTCTGGTTTGGTCAGATACAAATTAGACATGAAGACTAGATGGGAGGGAAGTCCGGATGATGAAAGGTTATGGGCCCCCCTGCCTACCCCCAAGAACGGTTACATCCAGAGTGAGGAAAGGCTCAGAAAAATCACTCGGATCCATCACATCCAAGCCCTCTACCTTTTTTAAATTTTGCATCTGGGCGGTAGTACAGGCCGAATAAAAAAAAAACCCCCCCCAGGGGACCCCCAGCCAGGCACAAGAACAGTTTGTTTCCCCAGGCAATCTACCTCATGAATAGTTAATGTTCTCCCATTGTGCAATTAAAGTACAATATGTGCAATAACCTTATACTTATTTACCCTACATCCAAGTACATCCCTACAACTTTATTTTATTATATTCCTATTCCATCTATACCACACCTGTACATACAATTTATTCTTTTTTGTGGTTTATATTTATGCATGTGTATTTTATTCACATCTTATTTTTATTAGCTTTGTGTTGTTGTTGTCTCTGTGTACTGAAGCTTCTGTCACCAGAACAAATTCCGTGTATGTGCAAACATACTTGGCAATTAAGCTGTAGTCATATAAGTAACCAAACTACAAAAGGTTTAACCTGTATTCTTAAAACCAAAACACAAGATTGTGAAACAGCATGCTAGATATAAACATTTTCAAGGCATTTTCAATTTTTATTGAGAGTTTAAAAAGGAAAGGAAGAGACGTGGGACAGAAAGAAGGGTACAGGATTGGGAAAGATCCACGAGGCAAGATTCGAACTTAGGATGCCCAAAGCGCAACAGCACTAGGGTTGTGCCGATATTATCATGTATCGACGATAGTAAGAGATATCACCTGTTGCTGATGCCTATGACGATAGCAAGATGATTGGTATAATAATCCGTCAAAAAATAAGACTAGGGTAGGCGCTATCTTTAGCAGATGTGTGCAGTGTAAATAAGGGGTAAGAGATTTATTCATCATACAGTGTCGATAGCTTCTCTGATTATAACGGGAGTGTTTTAAAGTGGGCTATCTCATGGGTAGAACCAGTTCATGATGTGCATTTGGCTAATGGTAATGTTCTTTGTCATTTCTGTAGCTACTTCTGAATAATTGTAAGCTTTAAAATTGAGTAACTTCCAAGTTTTCCAAAACCCAGTTCCAAAAAAGTTGGGACACTGTACAAAATTGTGAGTAAAAAAGGAATGGAAAAATTTACAAATCTCATAAACTTATATTTTACTCACAATAGAATATAGATAACATATCAAAGGTTGAAAGTGAGACATTTTGAAATGTAATTTCAAATATTGGCTCATTTTGGATTTCAAGAGAGCTACACATTCCAAAAAAGTTGGAACAGGTAGCAATACGAGGCCGGAAAAGCTTAAATGTACTTATAAGGAACAGCTGGAGGACCAATTTGCAACTTATTTGCAACTTATTAGGTCAATTGGCTACATGATTGGGTATAAAAAGAGCCTCAGAGTGGCAGTGTCTCTCAGAAGTCAAGATGGCAGAGGATCACCAATTCCCCCAATGCTGTGGCAAAAAATAGGGGAGCAATATCAGAAAGGAGTTTCTCAAAGAAAAATTGCAAAGAGTTTGAAGTTAACATCATCTACAGTGCATAATATCATCAAAAGATTCAGAGAATCTGGAACAATCACTGCGTAAGGGTCAAGGCCGGGAAACCATACTGGATGCCCGTGATCTTAGGGCCCTTAGACGGCACTGCATCACAAACAGGAATGCTACTGTAATGGAAATCAAAACATGGGCCCAGGAATACTTCCAGAAAACATTGTCCGTGAACACAATCCACCGTGCCATTCGCCATTGCCGGCTAAAACTCTATAGGTCAAAAAAAAGAAGCCATATCTAAACATGAACCAGAAGCGCAGGCGTTTTCTCTGGGCCAAGGATCAT